>CANUEY010363160.1:0-65961 GCA_948099555.1 Croton setiger
ATATTTTATGAAATTAAATAATTTATTACTAATATTGTATGAAATTTATTATGCATTTATAAAAATAATATTTTATTTATTAAGTTATTAATTTTTAAATATATTATTAAAATTTAAATTACATCAAATTATTAACTAAATTGTTTATTAAATATATTATTTAATTACATTAATTGATACTAATTACTAATTTAAATAATTAAATTTATTAAATAATTTAATAAAATAATTAATTATTACTAATTATATTCATAATAATTTGTTATTAATAAATTTAATTTTTTATTATTATAAATTAAAAATGTGTATAAATCTCCTGTGAAAAATAAAAATGAAAATAAGGGACCAATTCTTTGAATTTTTATTGTGAAAATGAAATGGAACATCACATTTTGACTTCAAACGAAATCTACTTGCAAAAGTCCACTTTTGCAAGTTCATATAGCGAAAGTCCACTTTTGTCCTCTTAACCATTAATTAATTACTTTCATTAACATAATTTCGCAAGTCTAACTTACGAAAGTGTTCTACTTTCGCGTAAATAACTGACGAAACTTTCTCTTTCACAAAATGAACTTGTGAAAGAAGTATAGTATGTCCACATTTTAAATTTCGTTATTTTTTTATAAATAATCCCATGATCAACCTAGTAAATTTGATTTTGGTACCGACCGAACAGGGGACCATTTTCCGGAACTGCACCGCCTAATATTAACCATTTTCCAACTTGGATCGTTACCTACTCGACACGAAGCGAGAAGACCTTGCCACGCGCCATTTAAAGCTTACTTTCTCCATCCTTTACTTCTCCAGAGTATAGTACCAACTTTCTGTGCGAGCAAAGACATGGACGAAGAATTCTCAATGGAGGATCCCACTCCTTTACTTGAATCCGCCTCCAATTTTGCTTGTTTTCCCGGTAGTCATTTCTATATTTTCTTTTATTTCTCTATTTTGCTCTTTTACTTTTTCTTCTTTCTCGGCGATATGATAAATTCTCCGCCAATAATTTTTTCAGGTGTTCAAAACGATTCTGTTGTTAAAGAATTTCTTGATCGTTTTCCCCTCCCTCTCATTATCAGGTATTGTCGAAGTTTGATTATATATATTTTTCAAGAGCGAACTACTTTTTTTTTTATATAATTTTAATTTATGCATTTAGTTAATTATGTGGTTTGTTATGCATCTTAAGCAGTATTTGGCATGTTAATTTGCTCAATTTTTGTTACAGTGTTTTACAAACAAAAGCAGATGTGCCTGGTTTGGAGAATACTTTGGTTGCTTGTCTAGAAAGAATCTTTAAGACAAAATATGGTGCGTCACTCATTCCGCAATATATGGTACGTCAACTGCTATTTCTTGTTTTTAGTAAGTTCTGTTTTGAAGATTGAGCAAGTGGTTTATTGAGGATTAGGTTATTTAGTTTGTAAGGTACTCTTATGGTTTGCTCTCATTTTTGTTTCAGTCATTTGTGCATCTCGGTCTGAAGGCAGATTCGCAATTAGTAAGATGTTTAGCTTGCAAAACGGTATGTGTATCTTGTGGCTTATGCATCTTTTAAATTGATTTTGTTCTATTTTGGAAGTTTCTTGATGCATTTAATTGTCAGCCATATTATTTCTTAACTATCCCAGAAAGAATGCGTAGCATCTCACTGAACGTAGAGATGACTTTTTTTATGTTACCATATTACGCATGTGCGCTAGTGGATTTTAGCTAAGTATTATAATTGTTGGAGATTGATCATCAACTACAATAATTGAGTCTGTGAAGGTGCAATTTTCAATTTTGGTGGAATGTGTGCCCAACATTAGTCTATTGGTTTACCTGGATTAAAATTATTGGTAGACCTGCTCGAGTTAGATGTTATTTTCGTTATTTGAGGTGAGGCGTTTTGTAATATATCATCATTATTATTTTGGAAAAGATCTAAAAGGCCTGTTGGATATGAAAGATGGTAGCTTTCATGGTCTTCTGGAATAATATAACTGGATCAGATTCCAGATGTCTAGCACATTGTGGGATAGAAGAAAAATACTCGTGTTATCTTTTAGCTTTCTCAAATATTACAAGCATAGGGATAATAAAAAATTTAAGCAATTGATTGAAAGAGGGAGATCGGGATATTTATATCCTTTTCAATGTACTCAGATGCCAGTTTGCTTGCTAGTAAAACTGTGAAGAAATTCATTTTATCTTTGGGGGTTTGTATGTTGTGAGATGAAAATGCTATTCATGTTAGGTGGTAACACATACAAGGATATGATTGAATGATGAAGTCAAAACTGAATGACTTAATTGGTTGTTTGCATGTCTTAGTTCATTAGTTTGGTGCCCTTACAGAACTTAGTAGAATTGTTGCATGTGTATGTTCGATTTTATTCTGCTTTGAATAATAATAATTCATTTAGACAATTGTTGTTTTACTCATTCTCAAATTGGCACAGGTTAATAACTCATTTAGACAATTGTTGTTTTACTCGATCTCAAATTGGCACAGGTTGCTTGTCTTCTGGAGAATGTTGACAATAAAACTATCTCACCAGCTCGTCTAATCATCGACAGTGACATATATCCTCTTCTACTTGATTGTCTCATCAGTGGGTAAGGAGTTTGCAGCTTCCCTCTGGTATTCCCGCTGTTGCTGTAAATTGATATTTTGGAAAAGAAATACTTGTTGGGATAAGGAATCTGCATGGAGCAGGGTATTTCAGAGCAAAATTTATCACGACACTATACTTGTTTTCATTAGAGGGAAGTATGCTGTCTATTCAATATGTTGACTGATAATTGCCTTGTAACTTGTCAACATTATGTCTGTGTCCTATGATGTCTACTATCACATTCTCCCTTTTAAGATTCTTGGAGACGTCAGCAGAACTGTAGCCTCAGAATTCTATATGTGTATCACTGGATTTTTAATTATCTATTGTTAGATTTGATAACTTTTGTTCTATAGTCATTCTTGAGTTCTATTACCCTGCCTTTACATTGCATGCTTTCTTTTTGAAATAGTTAACCTTAAGTTTCATGGTTCATATAGCAGTTTGAATCAGTGTATTGGAGGCAATGCATCTTGAGGAGCATATGGTCATTCTAGACTGTCGTATTTTTAACCTCTCGTTATCCTGGTTGCATCATATTTCTGTTGCTCTATTTTTCTAAATTTTGGAAATTTCTTTTGAATTTCTATACAACAGGTTCATACTGCTATTGCACCTGCAAGTCTGCATGTTAATAAGAGTCATAGTTGTCAGAGGCAAAAAGCGCACTAAAGGCGCAAAGGGGTCCTGGAGCTTAGGCGCAAGGCAAAGGCACGAGCCTTTTGACAAAAGGCGCAACATTGGAAAAAACATAAATTATATTTAACAAGCTATAAAAACAGTAATCAACCAAACTAAGTGTTGTTTTGCATTAGATATACCTCTTGTGGTTATTAAAGTTGAGAAATATTGGAAGATTTAAAAAAAAAAAAAAAAATAACATCAGATCCTGCAAATTAGGGTTCTTTCCTCCTTTCTTTTGTCGAAAGCTGCTTTTGTTGGTTATTGTGCTTCGTGAGTTATAGTTTTTAATTTCACTTATTTATTTTTTTGAAAAAATTAACCATGTATGTGCCTTTTGTAATAAGGCACACCTTTTCTGTTGTGAGGCTCCATGGTCTGAGCCTTGCCCGAGGCGCGCCCCTTTGAAAACTATGATAAGAGTTTTAGATTATATGTCAAAATCCCTGAAAATAAAGTGGAAGCTATATTTGTGTTGGTGCTTTGGCAGTTGTCTAGGTTTTTATTTTCCTTTTCCAACTGTTATCCTGTTTGCTCTTTAAATTATGTTTCAATTAGTTGTTTCATGTGAATGTATTTTATCCTTCTATAGTAATGAACAAGTTGCAGCTGCATCAACAGAGGCAATAACAAAACTAGCCAGCTTTCCAGAAGGCATGGTAAGACTGATCATTTCATTGCTTGTCTTCTTTTTGAGTTCTAATTATTGTTTCTAGCTCCACTGATTGGGTGATTACTTCTATTTACTGGATAAAGTTGTGCATATATAGGAGGTAATCTTCCCGGCAAATAATGGACAGAGAACACACCTTAGAAATTTATCGGCTCAATGTTCATCGCTGGTATGGTAGTTGATCTGCAGATCTCTCTTCATGGACATAGCTAAAATATAATATTTTTCCCTATAATTTAATGGGGTTTTTGACATAAATACCCCACTAAACTTTTTCACATTCTAAAAAAAGCCATTTTTTTTAAAAAATAATTCTAAAAATAGCAACTTTTTTTAATTATAAACAAAATCTAAACAGTTTATAAACAAAATGAATATGATCATTTTCAGAGTTAGAAATTTTAATATGACCCTTCTAAAAGTATAATTAGCTTAAAAACTGGCCTTTTCTGATATTATCCCTAATTTAATTCAGTCTATTATGAGCTAAGAAGAATCTTTACTGGTTTTATCATTCATGGAAAGTGTAAAATTGACATGTATAACTGGTAACCTGTATGATCCATCATTGTAATCATCTAAATGCTTTTCAGGGACGCGTTAGAGTGTTTTCGTTGGTAGTGAAGTTGTTTTCTGTTTCTTCTAGTGTGGCATCAGCGGTCTACAATTCAAGTCTACTAAGTTTGTTGGAGGCAGAAGTCAGAAATACAGAAGACACTCTAATAATTTTAAATATTCTGGAGCTATTTTATGAGGTTTGCCATTGCTCCTTCTGTCTTTCGTAATGCAGTCTTGGTCTTTTTCACTTTAGTTGGACTGGGTGGGGATGTGCGAATAGCTTTTAGGGTTGATAAATAGTATGTAGGTGTGGTATGAGACTAAACAAGCATGGGCAATTGGGCATTGCTTCAAGATTTTGTTCTTCAGCAATATTTTTTAAGTTTTTGCATCCCCATTCATTTGTTTGTTTCTATATTGAGTTGGTCATAACTTTGTAATTTGTATGCATTGTTGAATTTTTATTATATTTGATGAACAAGTGAAGTTAGCAGAAGTTCAGCATGGTGCAGAATTATTGTCAAGGACAACCCTTATCCAACTTCTTTCTTCCATGATCAGGTAGTTACTTAGCTTATGATTCATTTATAATTTATAGTCTTTTGGTCATTGCAAAATCAATGGGTTTTCCTCTTCTTATCATTGCACTTCATCCTCTTTTGAAGCAACACATCAACAGATGCAATATTAAGATCAAGGGCAATTGCAATAAGTGGAAGGCTCTTATCCATGGAAAACATATATGCATTCATTGATGAATCTTGTAAGCCTTTCGTCAATGTTTTGGAATTTTTTCTAGATTCTGATAATATTGTTGGAAAAATTTGTTAGTAGTCATTGAGAGTGATTTACATCATTTCTTCTCAAAGCAAAATACTCTAGTACAAAGTTCTGTTTTGTTTCTCAAGACTATTTTGATTGGAGGTGTTAGCCTTGATTGCCCCCTTCCGTGCATGCACAGGAGATCCTAATGGACCTCTCCAAATGTGCGCAAATTTATAATTCTCATTTTATATGGGAACCAAAATTCCTTCTTGATTGATTAGTGATTTATTATAATACTAACATGACTTCTAATTCAGATGCTTACTAACATGACTTCTAATTCAGGTGCTAAAACTCTTATGTTAGCAATTGATGGAAGGCTTAGTCTTGAGACCCAAGATCTGAATGAATGTGAATGTGCACTTGAAGCATTGGGCCGGATAGGATTGTGTAAGTATATTTCTGAGTGATGTGGATTAGTGAAATTGTTGGCTTGCGGTGAAACTAAACTATTTTTCTTCAGAAGTTTGCCCTTTTCTCCCAGTGCTTTCTGGTATTTAGTTTTTGCATTTGTTCAGTAAGGTCTAGATTAAGTTTTAGTCACGAATTATTGACAGAGTGTGTGTGTGTGGGTATGTATGAAACTACTTTCCCTTAAGCAGTTTGCCTTTTTCCCCTCTTAGTGCTTTTTGGTAATTTAGTTTTTGCATTTGTATATATTTGCATTAGTCTGCTGGTGGGTGGATTTTGAGAATAAATACTTTCCTGATCTGGACCACCAACTACTTGTTGGTACTTTGTTAGAAATTCTCAACACCTATGCTTGACAACGTCCCTTCATCCACTTTTAGGAATCTGTGCAAATATATAAACTAGCATCAGAGTCCTTATGCTTTATGTTTATGATAAGTTAGGAGGTAGCAGTGGGTCATGTCATCAACTGGAAATGCTGCATGTTTCTCAGGCATGTGTTGCAACAAACTTATTGGGAAAGAAATTTACTCAATGATGGACACTCATTATTTCTCCCATAAATCATACGGTTGGCGGAGGCGCTGTGGTTAGCCATTAGATCTGTTACGTCTTACATATGCCTTCATTCATCAGGAAGCAGGGGCCCTGATAATCACTTTAATATAACTTGTCTTCAGTATGTGGCGTGACAAGTATCAGGATAAAAAAGCCAAGCATTGGGGCTAAATGTTAAAAGTAGAATAGAATCTTTAAAACGAAAAAAGCGAGAAACTTATTAATTTAGGGACTCAAGTTCATTTTAAGGGATGGAAAAGTCTGGTTTTACAGTACAAATACACACTTCATTTCATTTAGAGCTAATGTCTTCCTGTTCGAACTAGTTGCCACACCCCTTATATCAGATTCATGCTTGGAAATCAGTCAGTTTATGTTAAATTGTTTGTCTGCTCATAGCATGGATGGGATGTGGCTGGATTGGTCCATTAAGTTCATACTCTGTGGAGCAGAAGAAAAACATTTGAGTTCCCTGAAGTGCTCATATAGTAATTCGGTCAATGTTCATGGTCATAGTGAAGCACATGCCATGTTCTTATTCAAGCAATTCTGGTTTTGTTACTTTTCTGCTGCATCAAATACTTCAATCCGTCATATATTATTTATGTGTATTTTTTCTTGGTGGTGTTAGCTTCTGAGTTGATTTTTTCTCTAGAGGAGAGCCCAGGTACGAAGAGAATTTTCTTTGCGTGTGTAAATGAGTACAATTATATACTGATCTGGTTCCTTGTTAATTTAAGATCAAGGTTCATTAGATGATTCTGGTGCTTCAACTGATGTGTTACATACTTACATTCATAATTACTTTCCAAGTTAGGAAAGTGTTATTTCTGGCAGTTTTTATATATATATATATATGGAAGATTTATGTCATCTTAGTTAGTTTCAAATTTGAACCGTCATACAACTATGGGATTTTTCTTTTTTTTTTTTTCCTGTTACATCTGTTGCAACATGGGGAACACTCTATATGAAAGACACTATCTAGGAAAAATTTTGAAAATTGAACTTTTAGTTCACTTATATTGTCGTTGAGTTATTTGTGCTGTCTCTGGTTACATTATATTTTTATTGTACCATTTAAATGTTTCAGCTGTCCCTGGAGCAACGTTGCTGCTCTCATTGTTATCTGCAGCAAGACATCTTATTGATGCTGCCTTTGATAGACAAGCACATGGCAAACAATTGGTTAGTTTCTTGGATTCATCTGCTATATAAATTACTTGGTTTCTTTCTCAATCTAATGTTGCTTGAAAATTTATGAATTTAAACGTAAGGAAGCTTTTAGTTGAATGGTCATTAACTGACTGAAGCCAATCCAGATTCATATGGCACAGGCATGTAGTGGTCTGAACTAATTCTTTCGAACAAATTTTGTTTTCTTCACTTAATTTCTTCCCTTGGCTCTAGTTGGGACTAGTTTTTCAAAGAGTATGCATCATCTACATTCACAGTTTGGAAATTGTATTCTGATTTATGTGTACAGTTGTTTTTATGATTATGCTACCAATTGGCCAACGCTATTCTTCTATCAGGAAGTGGCAACTTGTCATGTAAAGTTGTCTTTGCTCTAATGAGCTCTCATGAGCTAAGTATTCAGATCAGGATGTCAATTTAAAAGAAAAAAAATATATTTAGAAATTTGATGAAAAATCATCTATGTATGCCAAGTGGCATTCTTCAATTATTTAAGCTATCCGAAGGTATATGAATGTGCATGATATGTGTGCATTCTTGACACATACTGAAACTGTGTTTGTGGAGAATGGAACCATTTTATGATTGAAGCTATTACTCACAAGACCAACTCTTGTTCCTGTCATTGCTCATACTTGATATGATTCCTATCATTGTCAGAGCACATCATGTAACTAAGCATACATATGTTCTGCTGTCATACATTCTAATGCAGGTTTGTGTACTGAGTAGGAATCTCTAAATTATGACAATATTGACTAAAGGAATCTCTAAATATGTATGTAATGCTAACAGACTTGAAAGAATAGATCAAGACTGAAGTTATAAAATCATCCCTAGGAATCAAAAGGATTTTGTTAATTTCTGATAATTTTTGTCATCGTATATTGATCTCTTGTGTTACGGAAGTTGATCTGGGATAATACACCCATTTCATATTTCTAGGAGCATTAAATCTGCACTTTATGTGCCTGAATTGGTTTTAAATGGCAACTGCAGGCTGCATTGCATTCTCTTGGAAACATCTCAGGTGAATCTCGGTCTGAGAGCAACAAAATACTCAGTACTGAGTCAGAAGAAAATCTTCGACGCTTGATATATGAAGCTGCATCCAGGACTTCCAAATTAACACCTTCAGTGAGCTTTTGCTTTCCTTGTTTACAGTTTTATATCTTTGTCATTAGTTTTTATTTATGTTCCTACAACTCAATCAATTAAAGGCAGAAAACAGATTCTCATGATCTCTGTTCTATTATAATTTGGAACTTGTGTTAGTTTGGGCAAGTAACAATTGTTTTTCTTTCTTTATGCTATACTCTTCCGGTTTGTTTTAAGGATAACTAAATCAGAGCAATTGGCAGGGTCTTTTCTTATCAGTTCTTCAACAAGATTCAGAAGTTCGTTTAGCGGTGAGAACCCTGTTTCTGCAATTTTCAGTTGAAGTTCTGCTTTTTCATGATGTGAAATATAGATGTGCCCTTAATTATTTTGAATATCAACCCAGCCTTTATGTACTTCAACAAAGCTCAGTAGTATACAGTTGATTGAACTGAACCAAGGGTAAACAAGATTGTACTTAATTTTATGAAGTTGGCAGTACTTCAGTTTTTTATTTTTAGTTGCTAATTGGTTTTTGTTTCAATGGGAGGTGAACTATATATTTCTTACAAGTTCATAAAAAGAACATTGAAGTGATAACTCCATTTTGAGTTGGAAGAGAATGTACCTTACCTGAATAGTGAATACAAATGCTAGACACTTCATTGATAGACATTAATGTGGCGTTTTTATGGGAATATTTCAGGCATATAGGATGATTTCTGGGTTGGTGGCTCGGCCATGGTGCCTGATGGAGATTTGCTCCAAGCAGGAGATTGTAAATATCGTAACCGATCCAACTACAGAAACTACAAAAATAGGTTTATTTTTCCCCTCTTGCTCTTTCTCCTCATGTTTCTCTTTCTTATTATGATGTGCATGATCAATTGAAGTGAATTCTTTTAGTTATTACTTTAAATGATTTGCGTTGCAAAACGTTTTGTGCTTCTGTGGAAAGCCACAATTACTTGGTAAGCTTACCAGAAACATTAATCAAACTGAGTGCTTTTGTCCTATTACAAGTTTACTATTTTTTTAATTTGTAATCATATTGTTTCTAGTTGGTAAATAATGGGATTCTAAATCTGTACTTTACACCATACAATATAGATGATATGGTTTTGCTGGTTTTTTTATGTCTGAACACATTTTGGTGACCAGTATACTGTTAATTTATGTGTCAGCTGCTATATTAGCTGAGAGATGTTTATGGAACAATAATAGTTAAGTTACTATTAAATGATTGGGAAATGTTTATATTTAAAACGACAGAAACCGAACCCAATTTTGTCACTGTTGTGTTCGTTTCTAATTCGGTCTCTTGATCTGCTCCTTTGAAGAGCGGACTCAAATTCTAATATATATCTGAAAATTTACAGGCATGGAAGGAAGGTATAATTGTTGCAAGGCAATCCAGAAGGTGTTTATTTCCTCCGGTAAACTCAGCAGCAATCCGGCCCTTGCCGGGATTGCTACCAAGGTGAGAATCAAAGACAATCTGAAGTGTTTTAAATATAATGCAGAGATTCACGTGTTGAGATAATTGTTTTTGTTGTCCCTAATACAGCTGCAGGAAGCTGTTAGCAGAGGGCCATATCTCACAGACAAGCATCGTGAAGCCCAACCTGCTATAAAGACAGCTGAGAGGTTCTAATTTAAGCAGACAATATGTGAGCTGTTTGCAGGGGAAAATAATGTTGTGATATGTGTTTCTTGTGGATTAGTGTCTCCCTGAATTTGGCCGCCAACATCAGAAAATTTGTTGGCCAAAAATTTATAAGGTGTAACATTAACCGAGTCACTGGAGTGTTTAAATTATTAGCCTGTGAAAATTTTGTATAAATTGTTTAGAAATATCAAACGTCAAACTGCATAATGATTTTTCTTTTTTACTAATTTGAACTGCATAATAATTAATGTTAGAAAAATATGACAATTTTGATTCTTTTTTTCTTTTGTGAACTGCGTTGATTTAGTTCTCAACTGTGGTTTTGCTTAGATGCTCAAATTGTTTGAAATTTTTGGTCAACCTGTTTATAAATATTTGTTTGCTTATTTGCTACCAAGAAAAAAGTGTTACAATTATGTTCACAATATTACGGCTCTAGTAACCCACATCGACCAATTAAGAGACATACGAAGGTTTATAAACAACTAGTGAGAGCCACAGCTAACTCACTGCAGTTCGGAGTGAGCGGGTGACTCTTCACCCAGGAAGATACCCGGGCCTTTCTCTGCAGGGGTGCAACTCTTCCTCACAAAGGTGAGTTTCAAGCTCGATGGTTTGTTCGCCTCATTAAGCGTGGGGCTGAGACGTGTGGAGCCTTTGCTCCTCTTGCCGAAGTGTTCGATCTGTTTGGACCAACTGAATTCATGGTGTGCCTTTTTGTTTTCATGATGAAATCATCAAGCATCTCCACAAGCTAAACAATCATGAATATTAGCTCCAGGTGACGCTATTCTTTACTTGTGATATAATATGCTAATGGACTTCTGAAATCTCTTTTTGATTTAATTTCTTGTAGAATTACTGCAAGCATTTTTAGATTATTGGATAAGTATTGCTTGCTTTCATTAAGAATTTAGATCAATAATCAAAATAACTTCTTTTGAGGTTAGTTTTCAGCTTAGGACTTGTGATTAGGGGTGAACAAAATGATTTTTATCCATAGTTTTATTTGGATTCAATAGTTTTAGGATGATTTTACTTGAACTTGTATAGTAACATACTAAAATTTCGTCAAGATATGAAAATCGACGGCTCGTTCAAGGCTTGAAAGTTGCAAACTTATCTTCTCTTTTTCCAATACAAAACCCTTTTAATTTTTTGTTTCTTACTTCTTATTCACATTTTCTGTACGTGTGTACGCCAGTGTTAAGTATTTATATTGTAGTATTTTTAAAATTTTTGTAGTGAATTAAGTTTTATTCAATATTGTCACGTACTCAAGGTGCATTTTGTCCATACTTGTTTCAAAGTTTTTAAGAAAATGCTGAATAGGGATGTTGTCTCCTTGAATACCATGATTTTTAGTTTTGTCCACAGTGGAATGTGATGGAAACTTGGGGGTCTCTTCTTGGAGCTTGCAGACTTCATGGATACATTCAATTGGATGAGGTTATTTCCAACAAATTACTTTTTAATGGACTCAGTATGCAACTTGCCAGGCTATCAAAGTGTCTCCAATATGTTTGCTGAAGAAGGAAAATGAGCAAGTGTTGATAAGCTGAGGGAAATAGGTTTGTGTGAGGCAGCTTTAAAGCAAAAGGCTGGTTTTGTGAAGAAGATAACGTATTGAGCTAAGAATATGTAGATTTACAATAAAGCATAAGAGTCTGAAGATAAAATCAAAACCTGTACAGAGGAGATTTGCATTTCATTTCTCAATTTATGGGAATCCCTTGATTTTCGGAATTTGCTACAATTGCTTTGAAAATCCCTTCCTAATGCATGTGTGTACCCTTAACAGCATGATCTTGTCTAAAATTTCCATGGTGACTTGGAATTAAAGATTTCAAAGATAAATCCAGGGGGTTGGATCAATTGACAGTTTAACCATGAGAATGCAGATTCGATGCGTGAGAATGCTACACTTGAGGGCTAAAGGCGTCGAGATTAATGATTCCCATTATTACCTCGATTCAGATTACTTTGAGACCGTTTAACTCTATAACATCATGTGAATAATGAAAAAAAGGAAATAAATGTTTCAAAGAATATTTATTTAAGGAATCATATTCAAATTTCGATGTGACTAAAATATGATCATAGTTTAGGATAGATGACATTCATTTCTTACACCTTAAGGTTACAGATCAATCAGTTTCAATGTTTTGTTATTTATGAAGATAGTTAACAAGCTGAGCTCGGAATTCCTTTCATTGTTTGAAAGGTAGTTCTAGTTCTTGAGCGAATGATCAAACTTCACAATTTTTCTACTTTTTTTGGTTGTGCTATTTTAAGTTTTAACCCTTTTGCTTGATCAAACATTTTTTTTCATAATTTTTAAATATAAAAAAGTTATTAATGGAGCGTCTAACAGTGCGTTTATAAGTTAAACATTGTGTGATTAATATAAATCGAACTTGAAATCTCCATGGTCTATAAATGAAAAGCAAAATACGATGATCCTAAAATAATAATAAATATACAAGTTAATTAAAGAAATCAGAAATTGCATTAACAGGGTGCTCATAATGATTAAAATCATAAAATATACATTATCATTCGGAAATATTTCTCTCTTGCTGGAAAAATTGAGAGAGTGTATTTAAAACACATTCCAAGTGACCATTTCCACGACAAATTGGACATGTTAACTTTTTTTGTAGCCAATCATCAACACACTCCAAATGAAACATCTGTTTGGAAGCCGGGAAAATTCTGCACTATAATCATCCAAACATGTGCTACATTCTTCATTCTGTGATTTCATTTCTTCTTCTTCTTCTTCATATTCTACTGCTGGAAATAACTTTTCAATGGATTTCGTTCTTGCTATTTTCTCCTCCGTAAGACACGAAAGTTCGATACTTCTTCTAGTAACTCGAAAATATGGGCGTGACTAAACCCAGATCGATTAAACATTATTCTGCGTTCAAGATCATCAAAATTATAGTTCAAACGCATTGATCTAATGATGATATGCTTTATGGTTACATAAAGAGCAAGGTAAACTATTGACATTATATTAAAGTTATGCAACCAAGTATCATAATTGAGGAACCAATCTTGGTCACTTGAGGAAATGGACACAAACATACCAGAAATCATATCTAATTTTATTTCAAGAGATGTTCTATTTCTAATGTGGATCTGTGCTTTAGGGGGTTCAATCTAAGGTATTTTTGAAGATTTCTCATATGAAGCTCCAATTGGTTGAAGATTAGGCTTCAAAGGGAAGAACACCATTTGTTTGTGCCTCATTTTAATGGTGAGATTTCAAGAATATTAGTTGATGGTTCCACATCTGAAAAAATTTTAAACAACTGAAAATGGTCATAGGTGAAGAAAATTCAATAGTATCTGATTTTATCTAATGAATTTAAAAGCTAGTTATATAAGTGGAGGCCAAGGTTGTCAAGGTTCGGTTTGAATTGCTGATTTATGAAACGTGGTTAGTCGGTCCGAAATTGCCAAAATTCTGTCCAGAATCATTCAACTTCTAGTCCTGTTAAGATTATTAAAATTTTTGAACTATAATCGTTCATGACCCGTAACCGCTGAAAAATCGTCGATTTGAACCGCTCATAAATTATTATTTTTTTTAAAAAAAGATTAGAACTTGCCAAAAACCAATTTTTAATCGTCTCTAGCCCGTGAACAACCAGTTAACGGCCCGCCGTGCTCCTCATTAGAATCGGTTCTCCTCCTTGGTGGCCCGTGGCCATGTCTAGAGCTAGCAACACCATGAAAGATGGAAGTTGAGAAAGATAACACAAAGCGATGATAATTGTGTGGCAGTGGCATTTTTGTTGATATGGCACCGTATAAGACCTATTTTATTGAGTTTGGTCAGCCGTGTATGTAAGCAAGAGATTCCAAAATGATAATAATTTGAAGAGTTCGAACATAAATTGCAAAAGTTTAAAGTTTAAACACCAAAATAACAAAACAAATCAAATTTATAATTAACCTTTGATTTTATTAATACAATATGGAAATGGACATTTTCCGTATATTAAAGTAAATAGTTTTGTTTTTTAAACGGGAAAATTGTTCAAAATTTAAATATTGTTGGAACATATTAGTATAAAAAAATTAATTTTTATAATTAATCATAAATAGAAAATTTAATTTAATTTTAGGTGTGATGATAAATTTTTTTAAGGAATTAGTGAACTTGACTAAAGCATGTAGTTACATGTCGATGTTTAGTACTCAAATTCTAATTCATGACGTTATACTAAAATTTTTAAGAAATTCTCAACAACCTTTTAATTCCAAATTAAATGATAAAAAAACGTTTTCTTAAAAAATAAAAATAGAAAAACGTAATTCTGAGAAAAGAGCTTATAAATAAAAAAGGAGGTGGTGGTTATTAATACAAACACAAAAAGGAAAGGAAAGCGGCTAGAAAGGGAAGTAAAGTGGAACTGGTCTTTTGGTCTTGTAATATAAAAAAAAAAGGCACGCGGTAAAAAAGTAAAAATTATGGGTGTTAAGCTAACGTGTCATGATTTGATTAGAGAATGCATTTACTGAAGTGGATCGTGCTAGAGAAGCCACGTTTATGAAGTTTGACTGAACACACGCGACACAAAAACAATCCACCCAGCCACCTTTAGCTTCTACACCCTATTTTCTCTCTCCTCTTTTCTATATAACCCTTCCTTCTATTTGTGTCCCTTTAACCCAACCACCCCCTCTCTCTCTCTCTATCAGAACACACTATTAACCGAAAATGGCTCCAAAGGACAGATCTGCCACTAATCCAAATCCAAATTCCAATTCCTCTGAGATCCGTTACAGAGGTGTTCGAAAACGACCATGGGGTCGTTACGCCGCTGAGATCCGTGACCCTGGTAAGAAAACTCGAGTCTGGCTAGGTACCTTTGATACTGCTGAAGAGGCGGCGCGTGCTTATGACGCTGCTGCCCGTGAGTTTCGTGGATTTAAGGCCAAGACCAATTTTCCTACTGCTACCGAACTCAACAACAACGCTGCTGCCACCGCCGGAGCTGTCACCGTCGCACTTAGTCCTAGCCAAAGTAGCACCGTTGAGTCTTCATCTCCTACTCCTCCACGCGCTGCTTCTCCTCCTCCGCCGCCTCCTCCTCTTGACCTCACTCTCAACATTCCTAACCAGCTCCACCACCAGAGATGCAGCCGTTTCCCAACCGGTGTCATTTTTCCTGGTGGCGCGTGGATTTCACTGGCGCCGGAGGCTCGCCCAGTTTTCTTCTTTGATGCATTTGCTACAGCTTCAGGAGAGAACAAAATTAACAATGTCAAGAAGAATGTTAACACGTGTAGAATTGATCAGATGGTGATGGCAAACGGTGGGGTCCAAAGTGATTCCGATTCATCATCTGTCGTCGTTGATTATGATAACGATCGTAGTCCATGTAACAAAGGATTACCGCTCGATCTTGATCTTAACTTCCCTCCGGCTGAAGTTGCCTGATGCAGAAGCGATCTGATTTTTTTGTTGTGACGAGTCGTTTTGGGCTTGTGTGCTTGTCGTTTTTGTCCTACAAAATCCCGATTACAAGACAAGCCTGGGAAAATTTAGAGATAGGCAAGGAAGCTAACGTATCTTCCTCTCTTTTTTTTTAATGTATATAATGAAGTGGGAAGATAACCTTTTTTTTCCTAATTTTTTTGCAACCGAGAAATTATCTTCAATTTCTCAAAATGTTGTTAGTACTGTTATTAATTTCTATAAACAGTGATTATATAGCAAAGTGTTGAATCAAACAATATCATTTCATTAATTAATTAGCTTTCGCTGTTCTGTTTCCTTTATGCACACAAGATTTTCCTTTTGTATTCTCAGGAACCAAACAAGTAGAAAGTAGAAAGTGGTTAAGAAATCCAAATTTTGTTTTTAATTATATAAATATATCTGCATTTCCGGCTGCTGTATTTTTTTAAATATTATATAATTAGAGTATTATGTAGCGTACAAGTGTTGTCGCCGGCATTGTGGTTGGCGCTTTTCTTTTGGATGCGGTGAAACCGTATATTCCACGTGGACAGATCTCCTCAACCAAATAATAGTAAATTAATATTTATTTACAGCATTACATTGCCGGTAAGAATTGGAAAATCACCGTGGTTTAAACAAATAAAATATTGTGTTTATTACTACTAGTATTTTATTTTATATTAAAATAATATAAAAAGGGAGATAGAAAGAGAAGAGGGCGGCTTCATGATGAGGAGCATGGGGTCTAAGTGGTGGTCCCGCAACGGTGTAGAGTCATAAAAAATCTTCTCGTGCTAACGCGTACTTGGCCGTCCTTTTCAGGCACAGATCTCAAAATTAAAAATTTTAATCAGACGGCTGGATAAGGACCTGCACGTGGGGTCCAAGGGTGCGTGTACGTGTTACGTGTTGGTTTTTTTTTTTTAATCTTGGGGTTAGATTATTGCAGGCGGCACCGACGGCGAAGTCGCTGTTTTTGTTAGAGAAAGGGAATAAGGTGGGTCCCACAAAATGTGGAGCTATGAGTAGTGAGAGTAATTCCGTGTTGACGAGGAACATGTCGGGATTCGGGTTGTCTTCACGTGGGCATCTTACCAATGTCTCTCTTATTTTTAAGAGGGGCATTATTGCAATTATATCATGATATTTTTTTTTTCACTTTTAAGCCCTCCTAAATTTTTATATTTTTCATTTTTGTAGTAGTATATAATGTATTACTTGGAATGGAAAGTGATATCTTAAATATATTTGAATTCAAAAATTCCTAAAGTAAAGGAATGAAGACATGTTTGGGCCGTAACTAAACCAAAAACTCGATTAAGTTCGTTGATTTAGTTTAAACAATTCAATTTAAAACTCTATTCATAAATTTGTGAATTGTTTACCAAACAAATATATTCATCAAATAAATGTTTATAAATATGTTCACAAATTTTGTTTCAAATATGCTTACATGCTAACTCATTAAAACGAACTATAAATTTCAAAATTACATCATTTTGAAATTCAAAATATAAAATGCTATAGACTTAGGCATGTACGAGCAAGATTGAAAAGTAACCGGCGCTTTGACAACAGACTTATTAACGGGCGGTTCACGGTTCATTTTGTGGGTTGTAGCAGGCTAGTTTCTCAACAATTTACTACTGCCTAAACCAGCGGTCCCAATCAATTTTTTTTTTTAATTTTTGTATTTTTGATAACTTAAAAATAATTGTAGTATGTAATATTTTTAGCAATTTTTAATAATTTTTAAGTGAAAAAAAAATTGAAGTTTAAAGAAATCGAAATGAATAATAAAATTGCAAATAAAATAAAAATAAAAAATAGAAGAATTTCAAAAAGATAAGATTTTTTTTTAATTAAAGAAAATTTACATAAAATTTAAAATTTATAATCAAATCGAGTAATTAAACTAAAAGCTAAAATTATTATATAAAATAAAAGAAAAAATTTGACTTGCAAATATATTTTTTATTTTTTAAGAAATTCTTTTTTCTAAGTAAATTCATTGAGATAAAGAAAAATTAAAACTCACCTAATTCTTTTACCTTAATTGAATTTTTAAAACCCCAATTTCAGTATTTTACCTTAAAGTTTGGTGGTGGTGGAGCTCTTGGTATTTTTCGAAATCTCGTCGGAAAAAGAATGTCAAACATCTTGTTTACATGCATTGACTAATGCTTAATCTCTGACGCAAACTTGTGCTTCAAGGTTGTCAGCTCTCAATTGAGTTCTTTTTTCGAAAAGTAGAAGGTCGTTGGCACTAAAAGCTTGCTCCACTGCTACTATTGAGACCGGTGCCAAAAATTTCTTTTGCAATTTTGGCCATCATAGGAAAGATATTTTCGTGTCATCTCCACCATTCTAAAATGTCGAAATTAATAGCATCCGTTGACTCATCACCTACAAATTCAAATTCTATGGACATGTATATGTCAAATTTCAGAAAGGAACTTGCACCGATCCCCCTCGGTCTTTTTCAACGTTTGGAATAAATGAGGTACATTTTATTTTGGACCATTCTCCCACTCGGTTCGGTAGGAGCAAAACTTCCTTCAATGTTAGTACTAGTAGCCGAAACATTATTATTTAAAAATTCAAGAAATAATTCATTAACTATTTGTCTAGTTTCATTAACAAGATTACAGACATTTACTTGTTCATTAATAGGTATTGCAAATTTTCATAATAAACATCAAAAACAGTTTCTAACATATCAAGTCTATACCTAAGATTAAAAACAACAGTAATCAAATAGAAGTAAAATATTTTTAAAATATGCAACCATTTATTTTTTATTACTCACAATCTTTTAAATGCATATTATTTTCAAACATATGCAATCTATTAACAATATTTACACTACATTAAAAAAATATATAAGGTGTTAGTTGATAAACTTGACTAAAAATATTTGTAGTATCATTAAAAACTTCCAATAAATTAATAATATGTACCTCATCCCAACTTCGTAGGTAAATTACAATGTCATGATTTTCTTGTGAATTATAAAATGTCTACAAAGCATCTGTATATGCATATGATTGTGATAATAAACTAAAGGTGGAATTTTACCTATGCACAACATCACGATGAAATTTTATTGGTGACAAATAATTATTTCTACAAAATTTAAGTCACTCTTTCATGAACCTATTATAACTATACAAATGTCTACTATTATTTTTAATAGGACTAATATGTACATCTAAATATTTTAAACCATATTCCACACAAATTTAAAATATGACATGACAAACATCTTTTAATTGAGAAATGAATATAGTATTAAATACAACATTATCAAAAAAAAAATAGTTAATATTTTTTTCACTAATTTATATTCATCTAAAATATTCGGAATCATTATATAACTATTTGATGCAATATATCTTTTATCAAAAACACGAAAAGTAATTATACTTTTTTTTTTAAAAGTCAATCCTTATCAATCTAATGTACAGTTAAACCATGTATAAATGATTATGCTAATTATCAGTCAAAATATCAGAACAAATAAAAACACAATTATCCAATGCAGCAAATTGAGAAATAAATTTTTTTTTCTTTCTTTGTATAAAGTTATACTGTTTTTTTAGTTGTATTCCTAGTAACATATTTAGCTAGAGGATTAACACATGCTTTCAAAAATTTAATAAAGCCACATTTTTCATCGAAAAAAACTTAATTTTTCTACACAAATAAATTCAGTCAAGCCTCTTTTATAATCTCTTTCATTAAAAATAAAAATTGCATTTCAATAAGTAACATTCCAGAAATTTGCATTTGCATTCTCTTAAAAAACTCGATAGGATGTTTTGCCTCCAAATCTCTTTATTGTTCTATATTTTTCGCCTTACTTCCATTTGTAACAGGTGTTGCAATATTTACAAATTTAAAATATTCGTTATTTCCAACGGGATTTCTTTTTAAAATGTTGTGGCACATCGCTTGTGTGCTTTTTGAGAAATATGTTGCTCTTGTTATATTTCGGCCTCCTCCTATTGTTCAACATTATAAAAAATTAAGTCCAAGAATATAATTAAGTGAAAAAAATTAAGTTCACAAAAAAATTTTAAGTTCAAAAAAAAAATTAAGTTCACGACACAACAAATTAAGTAAAAAAATAAAATAATCTAAAATTAAGTTAAAAAAAAATATTGTGTTTGTGGTTGAGACAGTGGTGACATCTTTATATTCTTCATTCGTTGTTGTTGGTGGGACTCTTCAGTTGAAAAAGTTTTCAACCAGTGTCGGAGAATTTATCGAAACTCTACCAATATAAATTTGGGCTCTTGTCGGATCCTGAGGAAAATCAAAAAAATCATGGATTATTTGGTCTCCAATTTCTTGAATTTCCAGCTCATTGCTCTTCCTCCGGCAGCACTTGATCCGGGTTGAATTATTCTTTTTTTAATTGAATAAATAAAAATTAAATAACTTGAGAGAGTAGTAGGAATTAAGAAGAACAAAAACAAATTATCACTAAGCAAGAGAGAGTAGTAGAGAATCAGTAGATAATTTTTTGTGAAAAAAATGCTCAAATGACCTCCTATTATAGAAGAATTTTTCGAACATATTAGACGTAAAATACCCTCGAGAAATGACCGTTAATAGTTGTTGAGAGGGGCAACATTGTCCAAAATTAAAAAAACAATGGCAGGTTTCCCAACGTTAGGCCCGCTTGGGCCCACCGGTTAAACCCGCAGGTTGTGACAATTTAATCGCAACGATCATTAGCTGAGTTGAACAGGCAGTTCGACATGGAAGTTCGGCACGGTTCTGGCAACGGTCATTGGCCTAGTGGTTATGGAAGTTAACCAAAAAAAAAATGTTGCTGGCGAGCTCACTTGCGGTTCAACTGGTTACAGTTCGGGACGGTCATAGTTGAAGCTAATGTTGAACCTGAATCAGACCCTCTTCACGGTTCTGACCTGGGCTCCCTCGATCTAGTTCAATATTCTGATTAACCGGCAAGCCAAGACCGTTGATTTTTCGGCTGAACCGAGCCATGACCAAGCCTAAAATAACCTTAAACTTTTTTTCTTTCCTTCACACAAATAAGCAACAATAGTCCCTTCGTCACGTGATAGACACGTGGGAATCTACCATTGGATAAGAATGCCTTTTGATTGCAATAACCTCACAAATTTTTTCCTTCAAATTAGCCCTTCTACATTTTTATATTTTCTTATGTTGGCCCTTCCAATTTTTTTAGTACTCTGTTGCTGTATAATTTATTGCATTGAAAGAAAGGTGATATCTTGCATAAATTCGAATTCAGAAATTCTTGCTATATAAGAAAAAATGAAGAGATCTAACATAAACTATGCTAATACTTATGTTAATGAGGAAATAAAGATAGAGTTTGAATATTATACTTAAGTGATCCATAATTTGGGGATAGCGTGCAAGGTGATCAAGTCTTTCACTGACCATGTATGAGTCCAACAATCCTTGTATCTCCCAAAAGTAACAACATTAGGCATCTCACTTGTGCCATGTCTATACCAATCTTTGGGAAATCCCTCATTCTCCAAGATATAAAAATGTGGGAAAGCTTGACTTTTTGGTATAATCCACAAAAAGAACCAACCAATTTGCCAAATTCCTATCCATTCTTAATCGAAGTGTTCTAAAGGGGATGAAAAATCTGAAACAATGAAATAAGGAAATGGACTGGGAGTGACTGGTATTTGCACTTCAGTTTGGTGGTCGTGGCTCAATTAGAGGTACACATCAGCAGTGAGGAGATTGTGATCTATTGTTCACATGAGATAAGTTTTTGTTCATTTGAGTTCCTTAAATTAAACTTGCCCCACAAACACTCACCAAAACTCAATTCTTATCACCAAATAGCTTATCATGGCAAATTTCACTTTTATCCTACACCGAAATGACGTCATTTTGCTAGTGATAAAATGGCTCTAAATAGCGTTAATGTGTCAACCCTTAACCCGTGTGTACCTTCCATAATTTAGTGGACGGAAAAAGGGTGTATATAGTTCTTGGGGCCTCGGTCCTGAACTGAGAACCGTACCAAACCAGTACCGAAATTGGAGGAAAAACCGCTTTTATAAGAACTACACCGAAAAACGGTATCGGAAAAAGTTCTTAAAAAGAACCAGACCTAAAACTTGAAGGAACCAGAACCAAAAAATTATAAAAAACAGTATTGAAAAAGGTTCTTAGAAATAACCGAACCAAAATCGGACCTAAAATTAGGAATGAGTACCAAGAATCGGTTGAAATTAAAATCATATACATATATTATAAAACTTCCAAATTATGTAATTTGAACTTTAAAAATTGTTATTTGTTGAATCATGAAGAATGTTATTTTTATTGGTTATGTAATATTTAGAGTCTAAATTTTGCTTTTCATTATTAGAATTTATTATTTTTGTTGCAAGTTTAAGATAATTAAGTTGCTAAATTAGTAATAATTTATGTATAAGATTTATTTTGATTAAAAATTATATGGTTCTCTCGAAACCAAAATTAAAGAATTGAGGACCGAAACTAAATTGGAACCTGAATATAAAAATTAGGAACTGCACCAAAACTGAAATCAGTCATATAGTTTTGGGTAATGTACATCATTTTGAAGGAACCGGTTAATCGGCACCGAGAAACATTCTTACAAATAACAGTCCCGGAGCTGGTCCCGTATACCTTTAGGACGTAAGGTGCAATTGAGTCTTTTTTAATAGTTCATGTGACAACTCTATCCCTATATAGGTTATTTATTAAACAAATCACATTTTTTTTACATCTATATTATTATACGTCACACAGTATTTACTATAATTTATATTAGTTGTCGCATGTTTTACTTATAGCATATAACATATACATTTATCAATAAAGTGATTCACAATGTTATAATTATACAATATTTAATATAAACCTATTAAACACAACTATAAATGTGGATGCAACAATGAGGAAGAAAGGTTCTAGGCTTCAACTGACCGACATGTGAAAATCGAGTGTGAAGTACTACACTTCACGCTGTGTACTAGTTTGACAGATGCAACAAGAACCTGAAATACAAATTGTGATTTTGATGAGTCGCATACTCAGTAAGTATAAACTAATATAAATCAAATTTGCAATATCAACAATTTCGTAACAACAATAAAAAACATCAATATGCATGTTCTTATGCCATGTGATTCCCTTTAATTCGGTTGTGACCCATTAAGCCAAGTATTGCCCCAAAATTTACATATATCATATATCATATGCCTGGCCAGTATCAAATCCCTGTTTGACTCAAAAATTCATTTGTTTAATCATATATCGACCCATAGGTCCTGCCTATAAAATCATGTAAACGTAGGTCCCGCCTATGAAATTTTGCAAATACAAAGTCAAGATGGCCACAACTTTTTTATTAAGTCCTGTATGAATGCTTTGTATGACATCTATAATAATCATATGTATTATTATATCAATTTCAATATAATCAATTGATTGGGCTTAAGTACCAATCTGACAAACAGTCAACAAACAAACACTTTCAATATAATCAATTGATCGGACTTCAGTACCGATCCAACAAAGAATCAATACACAATCAATTTCAATATAATCAATATCTCAATCACAATTAACAAATCATTTCAATTATCATTTTTAAAGTTTATACTTACCTCAAAATCAAGACTGAAATCAGACCTCAAGTTGCTTCTCTCGCTTCTCTCCTATATTCGATGGTCTTATATGATTCAATATTAATCTTTAATTTCCTCATTTATTTTTCATATGAAAGGAAATACATGAATTTATATTTATTTCCTTTTTATCATATTAATAATATTTCTAAAATATTTTATTTCATTTAAAATTCAACTTCCGACATATGTAATCTATATTTAAAATATTTAATAAGGTTATTTGTGTTTAATATTAAACTCATTTTATCATATATTAATTTTATTTAACAATATTTATCATTATTTAGTTTAATTAATTGACCGATTAATCTAATTTATAAAATAAATTCTAAATTAAACTCAAAAGGACTCAATTGCATAAGTTTTAAAATTTTCAGGGGTTCAATTGAAGCCCAGCAGTGAGTTCAAGGGTCAATTTGCAATATTTATAATTTAATTAGGCGGAGGGACCTAATTGAAAATAATTAAAAGTTCTGAAAGACCTAATTGTATGCACTCTAAAATTTCAGGGATCAAAATATAATTTGTAAAAATTATAATCTGGAATGACTAAATTAAAAAGAATTCAAAGTTTTTGGAGGGACTCAATTGAATAAACTTATAATTTTAAGGACCAAATTGTTATTTTACAAAATTCAAGTACCCTGGGTGAAAAATACCTCAAAACGCAGGCTGAGCTGCCGTTTTGAGTTGTCTTCTTCGCAGCTCCCTGCAACCAATGAATAGTAACCTTCGGTTCCAACGGCTTTCTTCCATTTTTTCGGCCTCCTTTCAACGCTGACAACCTCCCTAACTCCAGTATAACCTTCCTCGACGACCCATGATCCACCATGAACGGTGGTTTCTCATTTCTTTTCACTTTTCTTTCTGTTTCTTCTTTTTCCCATGTTTCTGCTTCCTTTCTGTTTTCTTCCTTCTCTCCTTCCTCTTCTGTTCCTATATATTTTCGGACATTAGGAAACCTCTGAACTTCTTTTTCTTCTCCTCTTTTTCCTTCTCTTCTCTCTTTTCTTTTCTTTTTTTTTTATATTTTGAAATATTCAAATCGTAATCCATATCCATAAAAAAGTAAAAAAAAAAGTCAAACAAATTGGATTTTTTCCTAACTTGGAATTGAATAAACAAAAGAATTAAGACAAATAAAGAGAATATACATTGGAAGAAAGTATAAACAATCCAAAAGAATTCTAGGAAAAAGATCTTTTTTTAGATCTCTTTCCTTTTTTTTTATTCTTTTAGATGGTATAGGTCTTTTTGTCTATTTAGGTTCATTAGCCGGTCTGGATTTGCGAATTATTCTAAATTATTCATCCGTAGAATGGAAAGAATTGGGGAAAGGACCTACAGGGAATGAATAGGAAGATCGAAAAGTTGGAAGAAGAAAGGATTTTTTGGTTAGACGCGTGGAATTAGCTAAGCATTTTATTCGAACAAATATAGAAGCAGAATGGATGGTTTTATGTCTATTACCAGTTCTTCCTCCCGAGTTGAGACCTATCGTTCAGATAGATGGGGGTAAACTAATGAGTTCAGATATTAATGAACTCTATACCTATTTTCTATTTCTGCTTATCTCTCGTTTTAGCATATTATTTTTCTCTCTCTCTCTCATTCTTGTCTTCTGTTTACTTCACTTCTATTTCCCACATTTAACTCAAAGTTTTTTTTTCTTTCTTTTTAATTTCCACCTAATTCTTCCCTTCTTTTTCTTCTTTCTTATCCAATCAACACCCGGTACGGATTTTGGTACCTCGAGAATGCCGAATGAAGTTTACGACGTCGTCGTAAAATTTAAGTTCCAAAATGAAAATATATTATCGACCCGAAAACCAATTTATCTTCCTTTTATTAAATTCATATTTACCGCTTTTAATTATTTGCACCACCGTAAGTTAAACGGTTGTATCAAAATAAAAACAATAACGAATCATCTCGTTTACAAATACCGATAATTTACAAGTCCTAAAAATTTAATATTCATGTGATTTCAATTTAATTCCTATAATGTTCTATATAATTTACTTAGCAAATAAATAATGTTCTATATAATTTACCTCGCTAACAATTATTGATTAAATCGATGCTTATGCAATTAAACCATAAGATGTGTTATATTTATAATGATGATATGTATAAGATATGATTTTGGTTTGGTTTAGAAATGTTATAATTGAGAAATTTTAAGATAACAATATTTAATTGAGAGACTAGAAGTCCAAAAGTTTGATAGGTTAGAGTGCAAAAAGATGCTTTTGGAACCAAGAAATTCAAAATTACATACTATACCATCAATGTAATTAAGGATATGATAGGGGTATAAGCTTTATTAGATGAGAATTGAAGGCCTATATATAGAAAATACTACTGCAATTATTAATACCTTCAAAACTAAAATCAAATCAGAATAGATATTAATTTATTAGTAGTATAATTTATTAATGAGACCAGTGAAATTGTCATTTAATTTAGCGACTTTTCTGTTTCCGTGTCCAAACTTTAAAAGCGGCCAAAAGAGTTGCCAAACTTTTTAAAACTGTTCATATCAGTTCCTATACCACAGCCCGAGAAGCTGACTTTTTAACGTGACGAGTTGGAGCTAAGTGGAGGGAAAATGTTGACCAAAATACCCTTAATTTACGTGACCATAGTTATAACTTTTGTACACAAAGTTTCAAAGTTAAAGTTTTCTTCGTGTTTTTGCATGTAGATTTGTAATTGTTAAACAGAGATGCATGCGAGGGAGAAAGCTCAGAGTATTAGGTTAGTTTTTTTAAAATTCAGCAAAACGTCTTCAATTGTTGTGTGAGAATGAGAATGTGCAATATTTATGGCTAAATACAAGTATTGAACATTTTCATCTTTTTTGTTTAAAGCTTTAATGTCAAGCAAATAATATCAATAATAAGTTTAGATTAGATATTATGGGTTCGAATACAACTTGTGATGTTCTATTTTCAACTAAACATAAGTTTCCATCAATCAATTTAAAAAATCGCTTATATTAGCAACTTTTTTTCTACCTGAAAAATAGATCGCGTCTCTTTCTTTATAATCCCGTCTTAATTTACAGAAAATTGAGTTATTTGAAAATGTCATTGAAGACATGTTAAATTTAAAGCCAGCAAGGAGAGGATATGGAATAAGTGCATTAGTGCTTAAGGTTGATTGAGTCTAAACTAGAGCTTGTCACTTACGATTGATGTAACCAAATTGATTGAGTATAAACTGAGTCTCTTTTTTCTTAATCGTGTCTCTTGCGAATTTGAATTCTTTCCATTTTTGAAATTGCAGTAGCACAAAAAATTAAGTGATTTATAGTTTCATGATTTATCTAAAGAAAGAAAATGTAGGTATCTCATTTTAGAATTTTAGGGATTTGGATTCACCTCTCTCTCATTAGAACATCAGATTGAAGGCTATTTTTCATGGGTAGTGTAGTCAGTTTATTCCCGCCTTTCACATCCAGCTCAGCACATATCCGACGTTGCTATCGGAAAACGTACCCTCGCTGGACATTGCCTACCAGGTGTAGTTTAGGCACCATTTGAACAAATTTTAAAAAGTTTGGAAACTCTTTTGGCGGCTTTTAAAGTTTGAGCACGAAAACAGAAAAGTCACTCAAGGTTGGGCACCTTTAAGAAGAAACGCGGCGGCCGCTTTTTTTGTAGGCTTTTACTGTTTCCATTGGACAAATAGAAACCAACTTTCAATTCTATCTCACTGACCCGGATGACCAACCAATAAAAACGAGACGCGTGAGCCTGTCACGTGGGTGGAATCTACCTTGACAGTGGAAGGAAACTATGTGGTGGAGCGTGGGGTGATGTTTTGGTGACAGACAAACAGACAGATGAAGCAAGCCGGCGTTTGGACGGTATGAGATGTGATTTTTCAATAATGGGTCCCACATAGTGAACACGTGGACTAGCTTGAAGAACAGGGAGGCTTCTTAAAGTAACCGCCAAAGAATTGGACGGCTAAGCTCGTTGTTGTGGCTGCCTTTAAAACCGCGGTTTATTGGGGCCAAAGGTGACCCACCTTCTTAATCGCACTGACCAAAAATCATTTTTTTCAAGAAACATTATTCTATTATCTCCGTTCTATAATTGAATTTGTCATGACTTTTTTTTTAAATAAAAAAATTAGTAAAATTTCTCATATTTATAATTAACTAATATTTCAAACATACGTGGCATGTGTGCAACATGTCTATTCTTTAACCATTTGTTATTTAATTTATAATATTTTTATTTCATTATATTTATTAATTATAAACAAAATTAGTTATTGATTAGTATTTATTAATATATTTACAATTAAAACATATTTTATATTAGTATATGCACAATTTAATTAATAAAAATAATATTTTTATTATAATATAATTTAAAATTTAATTAATTGACAGCAATAATTTTTTTTTTTTATTCTCAGTTTGGTCAAATGTATAAACCTATATTAACTCATACCTCCAAAAGCATACACAAAATTATAAAGAATTTATTATAAAAAGAAATTTATACAAATATATGATTTCTTATAAAAATTAGCCTTCGGGGCATGCATATTTTAAAAAAAAAACTAATAATTTTTTTTTCTCATTATGATTATTATACGTGAGAATTAAATATTCATGTTAAAATTATTCAATGTGTATAAAGTTTCAAAATAAAAATATTAATGATTGTCTCATTCGATAATTTCTATTGCTTCTTTAATAAGATTAAACAAGATTTCCAAATAACACAACTTCAAATCAAATTAGGATTTACATTTCTAATTTAAAAATGGAAACATCAAATTGATTTATAATTAGAAATTAAACAATAAAAGGAAAATCAAATATTAATTAATTTACCTTTTCCTAATTGGATTTTTACCTTCTTTAAATTAATCAATATAATTTAAAAAAGAGAATTTCAACCTAACAAATAAAATTTGATAACTAAATAACTCTCATTCTCACATTTATATATACCGTAAATTATTGATTAAATTAACTATAATATCCTTACTTTAAAATACTCAATAGTCAAATTATTCTTATTTATGATAGGTAATCTTAGAAAAAATAGCATTTAATACTCCTAAAATATATAAACTTCCTTATATTATGAGCCACTGCAAAATAAAAATTTTCTTATATTATGGAACCGAAGGAGTATAAATATATGATTAAAACAGAAAAATGCAATCAGGTACTTTTTGAGTTTTGAAATAAATTCACTCTAAAATTAGTTTTCCCAACATACATCTAAATTGTGGACTAATTTATAGAATATTCTTAGTGCATAATATAACATTTTAAACCAAAATTGAAATTTTAGAATATAGGTGATCCTAAATTTTAAATAATGAGTAAACTGAAATTTGTAAGTTGTGTGATAACACATTAAACAGTCGTGGAACCTTTGTAAAAATATCACTGGACCCAGCAATAATTATATGGGCATACTATTTTTTAAGAATACATACAAAATCAATTATGAGAAAATAATTTTTTTTTTTTTTTAAATTAAGCTTGTAGAAGTTATAGTTAGGGTGAAAATTCAGTACCGATTATCAAATCCAATAATATATATAATTTATATTATCAAAAATAAAATTGTCTTTACAATATTATTTATAATAATTAATTAATTAAATTTAAATCATATTCTAATAATAAATACTATTATAGTTATTAATTAAAAAAATTTAAATCATATTTTGATTAGAAATATTTTAATTATTATTAATTAAATTCAAATTATATTCTAATTAATAATTAATTATATTTAAATCATATTCTAATAAAGAATAAAATTTTAAAATACCAATTAATTAAATTGTAATAAAATAATTAATGTAATTATTTATTAATCAAATTTAAATTATATTTTAAGCAATATTATTATTTTATTATAAATTTAATTAGTGATACTAATTTTTTTATATTTTTCAATAATTAATTGTGTATTATAATTAATAAATGTAATTTAATAAAAATTTAAAATATTATATAATTAAATAAAAGTGCCTAATTTGCTACAAAGCACATGCTAGTTATCGATAAGTTACCAACAGAATTAGGAAGTTTTAAATCGTGCAAATAAAATAGTGTTGCTAGTTTCTATTGTTGCAAGAAACAGATTACACTTGCAAAAATCAAAACTAAGCATACACTTAAATTAATCTACAAACAAGCAATTAAATTCCTGCATGTTAAGGGAAAAAAAATGTAATTCGCTGCTACAAAAGGGAATTTAAAAGTTCATACTGAAAATACTATAATTCAAGAAGATAATTATTATTATTCTACATATATTTGACCCATTTCAGTCTACTGCATGCAATTCCAAGTTCTTTGCTTAAGTGGCTTATTCTTTTGCTTTGGTGGTGGCAATGCCTACCGCAGAATCAAACACAATAGTAGTCAGGGATGAGCAATCGATAGCCGTTACTGATTACCGTTACCGAACGGTCGGTAATCGATTAATCAATCAGTATTTTACTATCACTATTTATCGATACCGAATGGTGTCGGTAACCGAAATTTTTTAGCCTCATTACCGATTACCGATACTGATTACTGATCGCTAATTACCGATCACCGAACTTGTGAAAAACATATATATTCATTCCACATTCAACTTCAAAACGACGTAACTTTAAGGAGTCAAAATTTGGTTATTTTTCGGTAATTCGGTAAATATTTTTACCGAAAATTCAGAGTTTCGTACGATACCTCTACCAAATACCAACTGTTATTACCGATTGTTGATCGGTAAATCACCGTTACCGATTTTCGGTTACCGAATTGATTCGGTTCAGTAATTCGGTAATAACCGAAATTTGCTCTCTCCTAATAGTAGCATTGTGAACACATAAAATTTTATGACCTTCAGATTTGTATGATTACAAATCTAAAATTGATTTTAAAAAAGTTAAGAAAAATGGACTCGCGAAACACACAAAAAAAATTTTACACTGGGATTATTTGTACATGAAAAATCCAAGTTGAAGGATAAAACCATCTTTGTTTTGGCTGGAGATGTGATAACAATATCAGCTCTCACCGAAGTTTTTATACTAGATTCATCAAATCTCAGCCTTCAAGGAGTTATCTCTATAACATAAATTGGTAAGTCTACCACAACTCTTAATTTTTACACTGGGATGGTTGGCTAAGAAATCAACCAAAGCTTGACCTTTTACTGTTTTTTGTGGACAGTAGGTTAAGGAAAACTCCGACTAAGCCAAAGACCACTTTCCAATCCTTCTAGTGATGATTGGTCTCGACAACATATACTTCACCAAATCTATTTGAGACACAACATAAACTCTAGAGTTAATCAATTAATGTCTCACCTTTGTACAACTAAAGTATAAAGCCAAACAAAGTTTTTTGATTGGTGAGTATCTTGTTTCTGTTTCAATTAACTTTCTGCTCAGATAATAAATTGTCTGCTCATAACCACTTTGGTTGTTTTGAACTAACAAACATTTAATGGAATCATGGGCAGCAGATATATACAATTTTAATGGTATACCTGGTGTAGGTGGAACAAGCACTAACGGCTTAATCAAGTATTATTTCAACTTTTCAAAAGTCAGCTGATGCTTCTCCTCCCATTTAAAATCCTTCTCCTAGTGTAATCTTAAGATGTCATAAAATTCTTTCACATTTGCTGCCAAGTTAGAAACAGAAGAGGAATTAAAGAAGAGTGAAAATGAAAGAGAAAACAAAGAAAACAAAAAGAGAACTATTGCACTTTTTTTTGGAGCTTAAACAACTTCAGCTACCTTTTAAGCAGACGTGCCAAAAAAATTGTTTGAACTCTCTTTTAGGAAGTTCAAATATTTGGCTGGCTAACAACTCAAATGTGCAAGAAGAGTGTGTCAGGTGCGTGGGTATGCCAGCAATAGTTTGTGCCCAAATCTGACTTCTTGAGTTGTTGGTTGGTTTCACGGTAAACGCTTCTTTAAATCATTCTTAAGAAAGTTCAATGTTTGAATTTGTATTGAATTACGTTTAGAATATAACTCAATAGTTTGGTTTTCATTTTCTAGGATTAAATCAACCGAAGAACGATTGAGTTTGTGTCTTTCCAAGATTAAATCAACCGGAAGAAGACTTTGATTTATCTTTCTAGGATTAAATCAACCAATAATGAAAGATAACACAAAAAACTTATTTCAAAACTAAAGAGTCGACTGAAGTAAGTGATTGCAAAGTTAATCCAGAGATGCACCTTCTGATGCTTGAGATCTAGATAAGATGGTTGTAGTATTGAACTTGAGACAAATAGATGCAAAAGACTTTATTGTAATTGTATTTGAGTTTGAATTTGATTTGATTGAGTTGTGTTTTGATTGATTGGGTGTTGGTTGTTGTTTATTGTACAAAGCTAGCTATTTATACAAAATGGAAGGTGGTTATGGAATTTTTCCCTCTAAAGCACTTTGGCAGTTGCTTAAGTTTTCCCTTCAGAGCTTTCCACCAAAGCACTTCTAGAGCACGTTCCACTTTTATTTCATTCATGCGCTTTGATTACGCAACTGCAACCAACCATCTCTGAAAGTCATTCCAGAGTCTTCCATTTGATCGAAGTTTTAACTTTCAAGATCTTGACTTTAACTACTCCAAAGGCCCAACATCTAAAGACTCAAACCTAAATATAACAATGACCCAATCCAACAAGTAAATTCAATTACAATTGAACCTATCACTTAAATCAAACCCAACTAAAATTGAATTGAACCAAAAATTCAATTTATGGCACAAACAAGAACAGAATCAGGGGAAGAAGAAAAGGAGAGAAGAAAAGAGAAAAAAAAAAGAAGAACCACTATTCATGGTGGATCATAGGTTGTCATGAAAGGTTGTACCGCAGCTAGGAAGGTCGCCGGCGTTTTTAAAGGAGGCCGAAAAAAAAAGGAAACAAACTAAGAATCGAGGTTTCACGTGAACAATATCCCTCGCTGCAGAGAGACGCGAGGAAGAAGGAGATAAAAACAATAGCTTAGTTTGCGTTTTGAGGTATTTTTCACTTAGGGTTCCTGAATTTTATAAAATTACAAATTGATCCCTAAAGTTTTAAGTTTATGCAATTGAGTCCCCTCCGGAAACTTTGAATTTTTTTCAATTTAGACCTTTCGGATTATAATTTCTACGAATTATATTTTAGTCCTTAAAGTTTTGGAGCGCATGTAATTGAGTCCTTCCAAACTTTTAATTCTTTTCAATTAGGTCCTTCCGACTAATTAATTTATAAATATTGTAAATCAACCCCTACACTTACTGTTGTACATCAATTGAACCCCTGAAAACTTTAAAACTTATGCAATTGAGTCCTTTTGGGTTTAATTTGAAATTTATTTTATGAATTGAACTAATTGGCCTATTAATTAAATTAAATTATGTTAAATATTATCAAATACAATTAATATATGATAAATTGACCTTAATACTAAACACGAATAACCTTATTAAATATTTTAAATATAGTAAATATATATCGGAAGTTGAATTTCAAACGAAATAAAAATATTTTAGAAATATTATTAATATGATAAAAAGAGAATAAATATAAGTAATGCATTTTATTTCATATGAAATATAAATGAGAAAAATTAAAAATTTATATTGAATTATATAGGATCATCAAATATAGGAGAGGAGCGAGGGAAGCAACCCAATGTCTGATGATTTTATTAGATGTTCAATTATTTTCAGATCTTGATGAACTGATTACTTGATATATTGATTGTTTGTGGGATCGCTACTCGATCAATTAACTATATTGAAGTTGAAATGACAACACATATGATTATATAGATGTCATACAAAAGCATTCATACATGACTTAATCAAAGAGTTGTGGTCATCTTGACCTTGTATTTGCAAAATATTACAAGTGGAACCTACGGGTTATTATATAATTTTACATACAGGACCTAGGGTCAATAAATGATTTTACAAATGGACTTTCGGGTCATACAAGAACTTGATATTGGCCAGTCATATGATGTACAATATATGAAATTCCCGGGTAGTACTTGGTTTGATGAGTCACAACTAAATTAAATAGAATCATATGATATAAGCACGTGCGTATTAATGTTATTAATTATTGTTATGAAATTGTTGATATTGCAGATTTAATTTGTAGTAGTTTATACTTACTGATGTAAATTGTCTTTATATAATTATTTACAGCTAAATTTAATTAATAATACTGTAACATGAAATATTATTTTAATATTGATTAATGATATTCAAATATTATTTAATTAATTAATTAAATTTAAATCATATTATATGAAATACTATTTTAATTATTAATTAATAATATTTAAAAATTATATTCTAAAAATGAACATTACTTTAATTGTTAATTAATTAAATTCAAATCATATTCTAATAAAGAATAGTGTATAATTTTATATATAATTAATTAAATTTAAATAATATTTCAAAATAATATTTTATTATTCATATAATTAATTAATATTATTTTATTTTGTTATAATTAAATAACGAATACTTAAAATGATTGAATACGCACATTAAAAACTCTAATACCTACAAATTCGTGATTTTCACAGATAGTTAAATGTAAATTATCCTACTTTCTAATATGTTAATTTTTTTTAAAAAATATATATTTTCAAAGAAGTTAATTCTTAATAAATAAAAAATTAAATACTCATTCCGTTTCATAATATATGAAAATTTTCCATTTTGAGGTGTTACATAATATAAGAAAATTTTCATATTTCTAGGAGTATTAAATATTATTTTTCAAAATTATCTATCATAAATAAGAAATATGTGACTTTCGAGTATTTTAAAGTAAGGATATTATGATCAATTTAATCGAAAATTAATTATAAAAGAATTTTTAAAAAATGTGTCATGAAAAATTGTCGAATATGTTTTTAGTTTATTTGGTGAACTCTCCAAACCATAACATGACCAATTGATTATTTAACATAGAAATACCCATGCGGTGGTTCCAATCGTGGAATTAAATAGAAGTGTGTGGGTCTGATTTTGATAGGAACTGGAATCGAAAAAACAGTTCTTCAAAAAAGAAATCGGTACTGAAATTGTTAAAATTAAGAACTGGTACCAATGCCAGAAAAATAACCAAACTTTTAACGTGAAATTCTTTTTTTTTTAATAAGCATAAAACACTATTATTGCTCCAAATGTTAAATAAAATTTAAATAAAATTAAAATTTAAAAAAAAATCAAAAAACATAACAATCGCTGTTTTTATTTTCTATTAGGGTAATTATTTTTGGGTCCCTAAGATTTTGGCTAATAGACTCGTTGGTCCTCCTATTTTCAAAATTGTATCGACAGGTCCCTAACTTTTTAATAATAGACTCTCAGGTCCTTCCGTCCACTTTTTCCGTTAATCAACAAAAAAATCAACGTTTTTTTCAAAATGATAAAAATACCCTTTGGTTTATTTGAATCGAACCGGACTAATTAAACTCAATTTTAAATCAAACCAGTAAAAATTGATAATGAGGGATTCGAACCAGGGACTTCAAGGATGTTAAAATACATAATAACCAACTATAACAAGACACCTTTAATATATTAAATTGACAAGATAAGATTTTATTGTGTAAGGCACAATCATTCACCTTTTATGACTATAACAATTATCTATTCTTTCAACTAAAATTTTATTAAATAATTACATATTTATTTTTTTATCATCTTAGACAAGTCTGAAGGTTAGAAGAGAAAATTTAACTTTTCCGGAAAATTTAAAAAGATTTTACAGAAAATTGAGTGTTTATTTGGAGAAATTAACAAATATTAGAAAACTCATATTTTTTATTTGGAGAAATTAGCAAATATTAGAAAACTCATATTTCTAATTCAAGGAAATGAAATATTTATTGGAATTAGTTTAATTATATTTTTATTAAAAAATTTAGGCGTAATTATTTTTGGGTCCCTAAGATTTGGCCTAATGTACTCTAGGGTCTCTCTATTTTGGAAATCGTGTCATCGGGTCCCTAACGTTTGGAATAATAGACTATGAGGTCCTTCCGTCCAAAAACGCGTTAGTCAACGGAAAAAGTCAACGATTTTTAATTCCAATAAATATTTCATTTCCTTGAATTAGAAATATGAGTTTTCTAATATTTGTTAATTTCTCCAAATAAAAAATATTAGTTTTCTAATATTTATTAATTTCTTCAAATAAAAAATCAATTTTCTGTAAAATCTTTTTAAATTTTCTGGAAAAGTTAAACTTTCTCTTCTAACCTTCAGACTTGTCTACGATGATAAAAAAATAAATGTGTAATTATTTAATAAAATCTTAATTGAAAGAATAGATAATTGTTATAGTCATAAAAGGTGAATGGTTGTGCCTTACACAATAAAATCTTATCACGTCAATCTAATACTTTAAAGGTGTTTTGGTGTAGTTGGTTATCATGCATTTTAACATTCTTGAGGTCCCTAATTCAAATCGCAATTTGGTCATTTTTAATTTTTACTGGTTTGATTTAAAATTGAGTTAATTAGTCTGGTTCGATTCAAATAAACCAAAGGGTATTTTTGTTATTTTGAAAAAAAAAACGTTGATTTTTTTGTTGACTAACAGAAAAAGTGGACGGAAGGACCTGAGAGTCTATTATTAAAAAGTTAGGGACCTGTCGATACAATTTTGAAAATAAAAGAACCAACGAGTCTATTAACCAAAACCTCAGGAACCCAAAAATAATTACCTCTTTTCTATTTTACATTTGAAAAATATATGTATGATTTGAGTGAGGGGCGGAATTAAGAGTGTTTTGTGTTAGTCTTGGCCCTTACAAGCTTCACAAAATATTTAAGGATGAATATAAACTGAAGTTTTTTTTTTTTCTTTGGTGGATAATGTCTTTTGTGTTAAAGGTTATGAGCTCAAGTCTAAACAATTTTATTTTATTTTTCTTTTTTTTTTGTTTTTAATTAAAATAATATTTCCTTTTTCTTTTCCTTTTGATTGTCCTTTTTCTTTGTTTTAAATTTTAAAAATAATTATAATTTTTTTTCTAACATATTAATTTTTTTATTTTTAAATACGTTAGTGATTAAAAAAATATACATTAGTACTCACCACTTCAAATAAAAATTTATAGTTTCGCTTTGATTTGACTTGAAAAAATTATGAAACTGCACTTAAATTATAAGTTATTTGTATTCGAACTATGGTTTGGACAAATCTTTCGTATGAAAGCGTGGCCTTCTAGTCTCTAGACTCATTAGTTTTGAAATAGAGATTGAAACTTGAATAAAATTATGAATATGGTGACCACAATTTTAAAAGTTTACTGAGATTAAGAGAGGGAGGTAGTGAGAAAGAGTAAGTTTTGCATGAGTGAAAGAAATGGGAAGAGACATGTCAAATTAGAGTATTATTCAAAACTACGTAGTTTTAAGTTTACTTTATTATTTTGGGTTCAGTTCTAGGAGTAGTTTTGGTTCCACGGCATTTTTTACAGGAAAATCGGAACCAAAAAATAAATTTCAGTTTCGGTTTCGACTTGGTTCCAAATATATCAATTATTTTCTAATTTCAGTACGGTTTCCAGTTCAGGGTCAGTTCTGATAGGTACCATAAACAACCTTAGAATTTAACAATCTCAAACCATGAACCAGACCCTTTTTGAATGAACCATGATGAACCGGCCTTGATTGTATATTTGAAGGCCGGTTCGAGATTTGTGAACCGTATAAATTGTAAATTGTGCCGAAATTGAGTTGTTGAACCACAAGGATTAACTATAAACGGAGGAGCCGAATCGTAAGAATTGACTAAAAAATGGAGCCAATCTACAGAAACTATTCTTCAACTGAACTGCTGTTAAACCTTGAACCAGCCAGCCCCATACCACAGTACCACAGATTCACGAACCATACATCAGTTCACGGTTGAAGGGACGGTTCACGGTCCAAAAACGAACCGACCTGAAACTTGGCCGCCTCTTGTTTAACAGGTTTAGCAAAGCACCATCCACAAAAACCCGTATCTCTACTACCCCTCGTATTACGAAGACAAATACGCAATTCACATAAAGGGAACGAAACCTTTGCTTTTTTCCTCTGAAAATACAGTTTCTATTTCTACGCTCGTTAATTGCAATCCAATCTCTTATTTTCTCCTTCAATCTTAAGCTGCTTTTTTTTTTTTATTTGCTTTTGTCCTCAGACCCTTTTCAATTTATTTGTATCTGTTCTGTTGCTTTCCTGTTTGTTTTTGTTTCTTGCAGGTCTTTCAGAGATTTAGAGGCAGAGATACGAAAACTAAATGGGAAAATCCTCTTCTGGCAAAAAGAAACGATCCAAATATTCTTCTCGGGTTAGTTCTTTCTCTCTTTCTTTTCTATTTATAGTTGTCTTTTAATTTCTTTTTCGTTACCTATCGTTGATTATTTATGTTTTTTATATTTTTCAATGCAATACTCAATTTTGACTTAGGGCTTCGATTTTGTTTTATATTATTTTTTCTAATTTAGGGTTAGAATTTTCGTAATGATTGCTACTAATTACATTTGAATTCGAAATGTTAGTGACTGAACCTGTTATTTGATTGGTTGCCTTTTGCTATTACTAAGCTTTTACTTTAGTGGAGTGCCTGGGATTGTAATCAAAGTTCTCTTTACATGCACATTATGGTTCTAATGCATCAGGTTTGGCGAGAAGTTTCTAAGATATCAATATCAGATTCTGCCGTTATGCCCATTGAAGCTTCTGATTTTTATTCTTTTTTTTTTTTTCAAAAAAATTTGATTAAAGTTTTGCCACGATTCTTATGATTTTAATATTAAAAACATGTGTCAATCAGGGTGTGACCTAGTTGGTCATCTTACTTTTCATGAAGATGATAGTATGCGGAGGTCTCAAGTTGATCTTACCAACCACATTGTTAACACCAATTTGGCCTTCAAGGGAGGGCTACCCTTTGCTGTGTAGCCCACATTGTTAACCAGTTTATTAGTGGCTTTCTTCATATTCAAAAAAAGAGCAACTATATATTTTAAAAATTTATTTTCAATGTACATATATATATATATATGAAGAACATGTAGTTGTTTGACTGATGCTGTTCAATCCTATGAACTATTTCCACCACTGGAATGTATTTTCCACAAAAATGAGGATTCTAAAATTGATACATCTTGTTCTGTTTATTTATGTACTGGAGACTGATCTGTTTAACGCTTCCTTAGGGCCGTACAAAGAAGAGAAGTAAGAATAGAAGAAGCAATTTTAAGAAGCTTAGGCATCGTGATAAATCAAGAAGTTCAGTATCTGTATCCTCCAGTTCTGAAGACTATCACAAACATAGAAGGTCTCGTTTGCGCGCTCGTAAGGATGTGAAGGGGACTAAAAGAAGGACTCATTCTCAATCTGCTAGCAGCGAGGAGTCTTATCACTCAATTAAGCAAAAAGGGTCAAAGAGGTCAAGAAATTCAGTATCTGTTTCTTCCTGTTCTGAGGACAATCACAGATGGAGAAGGTCTCGGTCACGCACTCGTAAGGATGTAAAGCAGACTAAACGGAGGACTCGTTTATGCTCTTCTAGCAGTGACGAGTCTTATTATTCGATAAAGCTCAAAGGGTCAAAGAGGAATGATGATACTGAGTTGAGGAAACGAAGTCTTAGGAAAAATAGAAGGAAGAAGGCTATGAAAGATGCAAGTATTATTCCCAGGAGTAGTAGGTCAAGGAGTCTTTCAACTTGTTTGAGTTCAAGTGGTGGTAGTGATGAGAGTGAATACGAGAGTCATAGGGGGCGGTCTCAAATAAGAGAGAAAAATGTAAGGAAATTAAAGAATGTTAAAAATGGAACTAGAAAGAGGACGTATAGGTCCAGGAGTTCTTCTTGTAGTGGAAAAAATGGAAATAGGGATTATTGGAGTGAAGAGAAAGTGAGTGGTGGGGACATTTCAAAGCGACTGAAATCAGTTATTACCATTATGAAAGAGGATGAGGCAAGAGAAGCGGATTTGGATGAGCATAAAGAAGAGATGACATATGATAATGATGCTTACCCATCAAGCAGAAGCAATGATAGTAATGAAGGTGTTAATAAGAATGTGTTAGCTCATCAATCTCACATCACAGTTGAAGAGGAAAGCTCCATAGAGGTTGAGAAAAGAGATGATGCTTTTTTTTCTAATATTAAAACCACTTACAAGGACAGGGATGAAAAACATATGCCAAGTAAAGCTGCTTGTGAGGGGGTTGGGACAAGTGAAGCTGTAGTGGAAAAGTGTAATGAGACGTCTGAGGCTGTTGGTTATGTGGATGATGATGATTTAGAGTCCATTTTAAGGCAAAAGGCCTTGGAAAATCTAAAAAGGTTCCGTGGAGGATTTAAGACAAATGCAAAGAATGCTGTTTGTGAGAAAGATAACAGTGATTACAGTTTGAAGTTGCCATCTGTCCAAAAGTCTGAATTGAACGAAACTGAGCCTGCCAAGGATGATGGTGCTAAATTTAAAGGAAATCATCCTCATTCGTTACAGGAAAGTGAGAATCTTCTTGTTGGAAATAATAGTAGTGACAGTTCTGTTCCTGCTAAGAAAATTGATCAGCTTCCCAGCCAGATACCTGTTCATGACAGGGAAATCTGTGGGATTCCTAACAAACCAAGGTTGGTTACATCAGCACTGAAGCAAGCATTATCCATTTGTACAGCTACTGCAAACAAGTTGCCAGCTTCACAAGTATCTATTAGTGCAAAACTTGTTAAAGGGAATGGCATGGACAAGCATAATGCGACCAGTCCAAGTAGCGATTATGATAATGACAATCTCACTAGTACCTCTTCAAGAGACGCAGGCTTGAATAGTTTGCTAGACAAAAGTAAGGAGGGCTCACAATGTGAAAAGGAGACACCAAAGGCAGTATCTTCTATGGCCCAAGTGGACAACGGTAGTAGTGATGACACAGTTAATGATGTCTCTGCTTTTACATGTGCTGTTCTGCCTTCTCTGCCCACACCCGCAGCAAGCGGTATAAATTTGAACAAAGAGCAAGATGATGGTAAGGAGAGTTCACAATTGGAACAGAAGACAATGTCTGTGATGCGGGGTGGTGAAATGGTACAGGTAAGTGTTCTAATCGTTCTTATTTTTGGGAGACCAAGTTGTATAAGTTGCTAAGCACATTTAGTCATTTTCTTTCTGGCATTTTCATTTTTCTCTCTTCAGGTAAGCTACAAGGTCTATATCCCTAAAAAAACTCCAGCTTTGGCAAGGAGGCAACTCAAGCGGTGATGTGTATGGTCATATTTGAAAGATCAAAATAACAGGTTGAATGTAGTGTGATGATTTTGTTTTTGTATAGGAGACTTGTTTTATTAGACTTCCTTGCTATATGATGATATCAAATTTATTCAAGTACAAAGTTGACTGGGTGTTAATGGTCTCTTCTTGACCTCTTATGCAAGAGATAACTGTAGTTATTTCATAACCTAAGTTTGAATTCTTAAATCAGTTTGTCTGATCTGGGATTCTAGTGAAAGGACAGCATGGCCTGTGAATCATTGAAATGATAATTGCATAAGCAACTCATTGATATACAAGTATCGGAGGACGAACATAAACTTAATCTTAATGATTATGATATTTAATGGAATTTGTGAGGCTGCTTCTTTAGCGATAAACATGAAACTTGCCAAGAAAAAAATTTTCATGCTTTCCTCAGGTTGAATATGAAACAGCTTGGCTTTCAGGCTCGAATATGCAACAAAAGCTTTGGAAAATGAACATAAATGTGTCATTTTTGCTAAAAATGTTCTAATATCCCTTTGAATCTACTTCAGCTCGTGTGAGAATTGCGTTTCTTTGTTCCACTCACACAGGCCCAGTCATCTATCTCTACCACTGATATGTTTTCCAATAACACTGAATACCGATCTACAATATAATGAACCTGCATTTTAAGGTATAGAGAATGCTTAGGAAGTTTTTACCATGACTTAAGATTATAAATAGCTGTTATTAGTAACTAATAATACCTGCTCAGATAGAATTCCGGATAAACCAACAGCTGTACCAGGTTTAGCATAAGAAACTATATGATCTGCCAATTCCAGGAGAGGATTTAAAAGTATATTAGCAATGACCACATCATATTTCTCTGTTTCAGAGATAAGACCCATTTCATAATGGCTCTGCTCTTTCATGAATTCCTCGATCCCTTCATCCGACATCAAAGGGGAGGTTTCGTTGGGAACCAGGAGTAATTTCATTGCCTTAGGTTCTATATTGTTTAGAGCAGCATTGTGACGTGCAGATGAGATTGCTTGGGGATCTATGTCAAATCCAACTGATAAAGCACCACCGAACTACATTACCAATAAAAACCAAGGACTCAAGGATCAATTGCATATTTGCATTGCTCGAATAGCCGAAGGTACATATAATCGAAATAGTTCTAAGCTACAACAAATCCTGTAAGGGATTATTGAGAAAGGTAAAAAAAAAAAAGACTACCTTAAGTGCTGCAATTGCGAGAATCCCTGAACCTGTGCCATAGTCCAAAAACAGTTCTCCTCCTTTGATCAAATCTTGCAGAAGCATTAGGCACAACTTAGTAGTAGGGTGATCTCCAGTACCAAATGCTAATCCAGGATTCAGAATTATATTCTTCGCCCTTTCATCCTGTGGGGATAAAGACCAACCCATTAACAGCCAACATAAAACTACCAATATACACCGATCAGAATTATAAATATTCATGAGTAACTTGTGATGTTTATGTGCACTGCCTGATGAGTCTCATTCACAGGCCCTTCAAGCAATTCCGCAACTTATTGCTGACCATAGCGGCATTAACTTGTACAAGCATTAAAGTTTTGTTGAAGCAAAAAGAAACGCCTACATAAATATGCTACCTAATTCTGAACAGGATATAATTTTAGAAAATCATACTGGGGGAGATTTCCACTCAGGCACAATCCATAGTCCTTCAGTAACTTCAACTGGATGAAATGATTCCTGTACAGAATACAAAATTAATGTGAACAACTTTCGTTGCAATACAAGAAAATATAAGTACAAGCTTTATCAGTAAAACCATTCATATAAGGATGATAAACTATTAGGATGTAACACAGAAATGAGTTAATTTTCTCATAAACCATTCATATAAGGATGATAAACAGTAAAACTATAATCTCATAAGATGATTTAGCAAAACATGATAGAGGAGAAAGAAAATGAACCTGAGTCTTCAGAACCCAATCACATTCCTTCCCTTTCTTAACCTCATAATTTGGTATCTTTTTCAACCCAATGGAATCAGCAGCTTGGGAAACGCACAAGTCCACATCTTGGCTTTCAAGAAATATGGATTCGATGCAAATCTATTTAAAATAAATAAATAAAGTTAATGTATTAAACAAGAACGCGCCCTAAATAAATCTGAGAAGGAAAAAAGATGCCCATTGTTATCCAATTCCATTTAACAAAAGGTTAAATAGAACGCAGAAGGCACCTTATCAGAGCTGTCATTATCATCTTGTTCAATACTAGCAGAGTGTGCACCGAAGCATAAAAGAGCATCTGAAAGCATATCCTGATAAGTCAAGAGCACCAAATTTTTCAAGTTCCAATTCTATCAAAATTTTGTTTTGAATTCAACTAAAGTGCTTGATCTTTTCAGAAAAAAAAAAAAAAAAAAAAACTTACATAGACATGTTTCGGACAGTGGATACGAACAGAAAGGTAATGAGTGGATGTAGAAGCCGGGGACGGAAGAGAAGAGTGAGAAGCTAACGGAATGATGTTTGAAAAGAGAGAAGAAATGGGTTTGCAGTGAAATGGAGATTTGGGTTTGAATTTTGAGAATGAGCGATGGAGGAATCCGCGAGAGAAAGCGTAGGATAGGTGTTTGAAGAAATGACCGTACGACATCTCTAGTTTCCGTTGGGGACGAAAGGAAACGTTGGCCCTGGTTGGTTGGTTGCCGCCCAAATTGAAACTCGATATGGATAATTTCCTCTATAAAAAGTAAATGGATAATTTATTTAAGGTACCGAATTAATTTTTTTTTTAGTATAAGATTTTTGTATTTCAATTTTATAATATATAAAATTTAATTCGTACTATTATGTCTTTAATTTAAAAATACTATAATTTAATTATAACTTACTTTTTATTATATTATTTTTCGTTGATTATAAAAATATGAAAAATATATTTAAAGGTTAAAATGAATAAACTATTTATTGAAACTCTATTTAAAAGAAAACAGAAAACTAAATATTTGTGTAAAATTTTAAGGAATAAATACTAACTCATTCTTGCAATTTGATAAATTATACTATTTTATATTTTTAATTTACATTTTCATTATGTTTGGCAAATTGCGAATTTAACTGTTAATTTAAGAAATATAAAAATTAAGAGTTCCTTATTATTTATGTTTTTTTGTTTTTATAAGAGCACCGTCAATATATATTTTGATTAATTGACGATTCCTTTAAATAATACGAAACAAGTATGGGATAATTTAAAATTAAAAAAAATTAGAGGATGAAATAGTACAACTTATCAAACTATAGGATGAGTTAGTAAATTATCCCAAATTTTAATTTAGAGGCTGCAAAAGCTTGAAGCGTTCCATTTTCCAATAAATCGAACATCGATCCGATGGTATTTTCAACAAATCCACTTTCTTTAAGCGTTCCTGACCCTACCTTCGAGTCATGGCTTCGCGACTCCGGCTACCTTGAAATTCTCGACCACCAGTCCTCCTTCGCCGCTGTCCCTACCTCCGCCGCATCTACTTCCGCCCCTGATGTCACCTTCACCGCAATAACCGGTGGCTTTTTCGTGTCTCTGTTTTCTCGTATCTTAACCCTTCTCTCCCTCTTTACTCTCAATCCCCTTTCTAAGCTAGCCACCGATGATTTCTCGGGGCAAACGCCTTCCTGGACCCTCGCATTTGTAGGGGACGCTGGTTCGTATTCGTTCCCTTCCGGTTCGGATCAGGTCCGGCTCCGGGTTCATGAGAATGTCAAGCGTTATGCAAGAAACTATGCCTCTCTCTTCATTCTCTTCTTTGCTTGTACTCTGTATGTTCTCTCTCCACTTCTACTGTTATATTACTTCACACTTATTTCTGTTTGGCTGCTGAGAAAATCAGAAACTAATGAAATTTTGAATTTTTTGGAGTTTCTGCTATTGTTTTTATTTTCTTATTTTGATCTTGGTTCAAGATTGAGCTTGTCTTCAAACACTTTGTTTGAGTAGAAAGTTTCAATTGTAATTCTTTGGCGTCTTAAAAACACTTTGTTTGAGTAGTAAGTTTCATAACAATGGAGCTTTTCATCTGCAGACCTTTTTCAGATAAATCGAAATTGATGTGTATGCTTATAATTTTCTTTCATTGCATTTCCCTCTAATCATAGTCATATTTTCTGGTGAAATAGGTATCAAATGCCACTTGCTCTTATCGGACTGATATCAAGTTTGGCAGTTTGGGATGTTTTCAAGTTCTGTAGTGGTAGATGGGAATGGGATCGATACCCTGTAATTCGCCAGGTTTTGGTCCGCACTGCCCAATGTGGTGAGTTATCTACTACTTCTACATTCACTTTTGATGAAAACCAAAATTTTGATCTTTTATGTAATTCCAAAGTTATCTGTAAACTGTGTTAAGAAAATAAGTGTATAGAAGATTGCAAATGCTTCTTTTTTCTTTTTCTTCTTGCAAGGTGTACTGCAATTTCTGTTTTGGCCTCATGTTACAAGGTGCTAATTGATAATATTTGATGTCCATTTTTGCATGACTAACACTTATAGCTTAGTGCTGTGTTGTTGAAAATACTTAGCTTACATAATCAGAGACTAAAGATACAAGGTAAAGCAAAAGGTACACAAAGATTATTATAGGGGGAATGTATTTTAACATCCTAGAGAAAAAGAATCATGATCATAACTCACATAAATTAGTGGTTAAAGTTTAGTAGTTAGGAAAATGGAAAAAAAAAAAAAGACAGGAGAATGTTCTCTTCTGTCACAGCTCTAAGCATCTTCTAGTTCTTTGATAACCATTTGGTTTCATTTGAAAAACTTAGCCATCTCAAGAGATTTTGTCCTCATGATTACAATTTTTTTTTTTTTTTTTTTGGTTTTAGGCATCATGATTTTACTCAGAAATTGCCTTTTGTTTAGGAGTATGTTTTCTTTCTTTGTTGGCTGATTATGATGTGTCCGTATCTCATCTTTGCAGCAACTGCCATTATTCTTGTTTATTTGAATGTTCAAATGGCTCTCTTTTGTGCGATCGGTGTCAGTTATATAGGTAATATTTTATTGTTATTGTTTTTTGCAAAATTAATCTTCCTCCAACATTACCCTTTTGCTTGATCTTTTTTCTGACTGTTATTTTGTAGTTATGATTTTGCATGCTGCATTTCGGAAGCTGGCTCCTGCAAAACAAACTTCTCGCCAAAGATAAAATGCATTTGGCATACTCAGCAGTTTATAGTTCCAAAGATCAGGGGGAATATGAACTATGAAATGCTATGTTAATATTGTTGACCAATTCTTCGTCGCTCTCTGGTTTTTAAGTCTAGAACTAGAAACTTGTAGTTGGTTCATTAATTGTACTGTAAGCTGACTGATTGGGAATGATCTTCCGACTCTTTTGGTGTTCTAACCTGATGAATTACGAAATTCATGTCAAACTTCTAGTAAAGTTTTCACACGATATAGAAAAGCAATTAAGTTAGGTTTTTTTTTGAAAAAAAAAATAAATTGGTTAGTTGATTAACATGGCAAACTCTTCTGAAGACCAAATTTAGATTTGTTTTTTTAACAGATGTTGGGGAAAAGAGGAATATGTGGACACAAACCGGACTGAATACCCCGGTAGAGAGTAGCTTTAAAGTTAGGCCATCCCCTTACTACGGCCAAATTTAGAATAATCAAAGCCTAATTAGTAAGGCCATATTATGCTTCTGCCAACGTTCTTACCGATGGCTTTTATTTATGAGTACATACATGCAAATTTTCTAGGAATACGTTATTAAGGCAATAAGACTAGCATCAAAAACAAAATTTTTTCATCAAAATATGTTAATAAATACAATTAATGTTAAATCTAATATTACATTTTAAACAAACCCCCTAATTATACAGCAAGTTGCCACTGCAAAATAAATACTTTTGAAACGGAAAAATAAAAATGATGATAATAGATGTATAAAAGAGATTTAAATTCATAATTTCTTATAATGATATATATACATCAAAATCTGAAAGAATGCATAAACAATAACCCTACAAAATAGCCTCTTCTTTTAAGTTGCATTCACATCCCGCGAAACTTGACTCTGCCATCTGTACGAACAAGTCGCTCATGTTAGACTTAGATTCGAATAGAAACAAAAAGGTGAGACAGAAAGAGAGTTTTTAACCAACCTTGAAAGTAGAAACCTCGCAAGAGGGCTTAGATTGGCATTTGAATTTAGTTCCTTATTTTGTTGCTTCTTCTTGTTTTCAGCCTCGGCATTTGCATTTTGTGTCTCATCTGGAGCTACCTTGCCCTTCAGAAAGAGGCGAGCTGCTAGCTCCTGTAGATCTTTTATTGAAGACTCCTTTGAACTGCAAGCACAAATATCAGTCAAGGGAAATGAACTGCTACCAACAATTACTTAAATTAATTGCAAAAGAATAGAGTGGTATGAGAGGTTATCTTTCTAAACCTTGACAAACGCTGAAGCAAACTTCTAATAAAGACATCTGCAGATCCAGGCTTCATTCGTTCCATATTTACAAGTGAATTTGTTACAGAACGTAGGATGGATCCTTCAGAGTCCTCAGCTACTGCCTGCATTATCAAAACCCACCTATTAGAAATGACGTGAAGCAGATAAACTGGGAAGAGTATGGCTACGTGTAACAACACAGCCTTTATTCTTTATTTTATGATTATTCTAGAATTTTGTACAAATGATTTTGCTCTAATCAACTTTTTTGAGAGAGTTAAGACGCCTCCTGATGCACTTGTACCCCTTAGGTCCAGCAAGAGGTAAGGTCTGTCTACTTGTACAACTGAAACCGATCAGTCAGGCCAAGATTAAACCAAATCTTTATGATGAATTCCCTCAAAAAACTGGCACCATCCCCAACCAAAACAGATCAATTTCAATTTGGCTCGAGTTCGACTTCAGTTAGACCAAACCAGTCAGTCTAATTGACACTGGACCATTTAGCATCAGTGTGGTTCAGTTACACTGAATGCTCAACCCTAGAAGTAAAATTCTGGCATACTTTAACAATCAGAAAGTGTTACAAAGAATACAATTAAAACACAAAGAATAAAAACAGCACAAATAAAAAGGGGGAGAGAGAGAGAGAGAGAGAGAGAGAGGGAGACTAGGTGAATTATAAAGCATATAGTCAATCTTGAGAAGTGTGCAAATGCATGCAGTCATTCAGGTGAAACTCATCCACACTTTCATATAAGCAAGCACTATAGAAATCCTATACATTAAGACATCATATGAAAATGCAAGAGAGTGACTGAGTGGAACATAAGTGGTAAATAAGTGAAAAAGAAAAGACAGCAAGGAGGTAAAGGCTTTATTCATTAGGACGTTTCCAGTTCAAATTGCACTTGGTGGACATGAAAAATTTACAGTAAAATAAAAGTGCACAAAAAAAAAAAGGGTGAAGAATTACTGCCCCAGTCAGAGAAGGAAAAGATCAAGAAACTCGTATTGATGCAAGACAACTTACCTATAAACGAGTTACTGTTGGATTAGGTTTTGATAGAACATGCAAGTAACAAGAAACATGTATTTATAATTTAATTCGTAATTATGATACAAAAAATTTTACATGCCATCTTTATGTTCAAAACTAAGGGAATATCTTTTTAATTTATGAACAACAGCTTTCTGTTTTTCCTATGAGAAAAACCTTGTGACCATAACAAGAGATTATTCAAAATACTTCCAACTTGAAAGTTGTCTTTCCTCAGATTATTTATAATGGAGTTGAGCATCAATAACATATAGTACATTTGGAAGGAAGGTGACCTAGCTGGTATTAATATCCCAGATTTTGAACAGCTAAAAGCAATTGAGTGTGTGGTATAACAGCAAAGATAAGCTGAGATGATAACTTTATTAATGGCTTATGGTATCATCTGAATGAAAATAATGCGCCAACTCACAAATCTACATCCACAAATGCCAAACCAACATGACAAGAATTATTGGCAAAGACACAATCCAGTAGCTCCCCAATCAGTATATAATCCCAAAATTAGAGAACATCTTGTTCACAGAAATAACGGTGTGATACCAACAAGGAAAGGAGACACAAATAACATTATCCAGTGGTTCACCTCTTTTATTGATGGAATAAGCAGAACTGATAAAGGTCCTGAGGAAGAAGCTATTCTTGCGCTATCTTCATCTTCACTTGTTTGGCGTGATCTAGCAAATGCTCTTGGCGCATCAAAGTATTCACGAGAACTTCTAAAGCAGAACCAAGAGTAAACTTTATAAACAACCATATTTTCAACAGAAAGATCGACTGTATATTGAATAATATTTACCTGGAAGAATCAGAGCTGTTTGTCAACTGCTCTCTTCTTCTACCATCTTTGGCATTTCCTTTCTGCAGACCAGCTTGAATTGCAGCCTTTGCCTACACAGAAATTATTGCAGAATTCACTCAAGATAAGCATGTCAGCAGGTGTGCTAAATATGGTAAATCCACATAGACATGAATTCATAAAAATTTCAGCAAATTTCAGGAGCATAATCCATAGAAGTATACATAGCAGGAAATAAATTTCAGAAAACAGGAATCCAAAGAGAATAAATGATATGCCAGAGCAACCTCTTAGTATATTAACTCCAGATACCAGAGTGTATTTCAATAAGAAAAACAATTCATAATGATTCTAGGCTTCTGACAATTAATGAACAACATTGCCCAGATTGCCCACAAAACCTGGCAAGTAACATAAATTACCTCCGCGAGATTTACTGCACTATCTTCCAGTGAGGCACTTGAAGTTCTCTCTTGTATGCCCAGTCTGGATTTTGGAGTCCGGGGAGAATCAGACTCATCGTGTTGACCACGGTAAACAACAGTTCCACTAGTAGATGCATCTTCAAAAGAAGCGACTGTGCTGCTAGACTACACAGCACATTTAACTATTGTCAGGGAAAATAGACAGCAAAGACAGAAAACTCGTGTATTCTTAATAACCTCTCATGATAACTGAGACAAGTTATAGTTCATACCAGACTGCTTTGATCTCGAAACATGGCAGATGACTGAGATCCCTTGGGAGTTCGTATCACAACTGTTCCTGACCCACTAACAGATAGTTCATCCTGGAATTTGAACAAACAAATAGATGATCCAGAAAGGAGTCTGATCTAGTTCTTTTCAGTCATAGCAGAGCAAATACTGGAAAAAACATAGGATTTCTCTTCCATAGAAAAGTTAATCATGAAGGGAACGTAGAAATTGCAAAAGCAGTCAATTTCCAATCTTACAAATGTGTCCCTAAAATAAATATACTTCGGATTTATTGACATCCTTCTTTTTTCTCTACCATCAAAGGCAAAAATCACTTCCATGGTAAAATCCATAAAATTAAATAACCAAATCATAGATGAAGAGTAAGGCATTCATGATGCAATCAGAGATAAATTAATGTGTGTGTGAGGGGGGGTGAACAGGCTTACAGGATCGTGAGAATAATCATGATGTTCATCATGATGTGAATCCCTAGCATCTTTACCAAACGATAATTCTGGTGACGTATTTCCAGATGCAGACAACAAATGGTTACCACCCTCTGAAGTTCGCCGGGGAACCTTATTGTATGAAATATCTGATTTCTTTTCTCTAACCTGAGGAGGCTTTACAGCACTTCTAACAGTTCCAGTACTTCGAGATCCACCAATACTGAAGTCCCACCCAGCATTTTTCAAGGGCTTTGCCTGAGCACTGCCAAATCAAACCAGTCAAGAGTAATAAACCCTACTCAAGCTGGAATAAAATCACATAAAACACGAGTTAGACGATGACATATTCAATCCACCTTGCTCGAACAGTTCCCTCAGCTGCTACATCTCTTGAAACCTTCACAGTATCAGATCCCTCACCTACTATTCTTGGACCATTTCTGGGACTCTCAGCATCCTTTATTGGGTACTTTGGACGCTCTCTATCAAGATGACAACAGCACAATAAATACTATTCTCATTGACCAAAAATATGCATGTAATTTAAAACTTGCAGCTGTGGCAATAGCCACATCTCCTGGGACACAAACATTGTTATCCAAGTCATGTCATTACTGGGGTCCACCAAGGGCCTAATTGTTGCAGCTTGAGTGGATGTGTAAGGTGATGTATCATGCCAAGCACTTGCAGGACTCTGACTTAAAAACATTGGAATTTATACTTTTGTGACACTGGATTTTGTCCTAACATGGATGGTACTGTATTCCTATTAGTATTACTGTATTTTCTGCAAATGTCAATAAGCTTAGCTAAGAACAATTATACGGGTTTAACTATTAATAGCTCACTACTCAAGTAGGAACCCCAATTCCCATATTGAAACTGCCTTCCCTAACAATCAACTTGAGATTTTGGCAACTCTAGACATGATAGATTCAAGGTTTAGGGCCTTCTAGTGAGATTTATTGGAAAATGGATGAGAAAATAAGAACTTGAAGTCTGTAATTACAGTGAAAATAAAAACGATGGTTTGTTTGACGGTTATGAAGAAAATTATTAGTTTTTCTAGGAGCAACTTGGAGAATAGAAACTGTGCAGTTACTACTAAGTTATAGGAAGAGCACGAAATTGAAATATTACTAATCAAAGGAGAGAGTTTTGTTGATCAATATGTTTATATCAAGTTTTCTTCAAAAATACATGTGCATATCATGGTTGCCAGATTCGCGATGTGTTCCGGTTCCCAGGACGGGAACGTGGTATGCAAGGTATAAAATTTTGGTACATTGGGGTACGTTTTGGCAGTACACTTTTTGGGGATGCAATTCCTTTTCTTTTTTTTTTTTTTTTTTGTAATTTTGGGTTCACTGTATATAAATTTTTTCACCTAATTAAATTACTTTCCTACCGTTATTCTTATTTTCCTTGTTTAAAATCCCTTCTTGTTTGGGTCCTTCGGATATTTTTATTAAAATATTTTTATTTTAAAAATTAATTATTGTTAAATACCTATTAGGCTATTCCCTTTTAAGTAGTGTTATTAATTAACATTAATAATAAATTAAATTAATTTATTTAAATTAATTGTTGATAAGGTTAAAACTTTTACCTAATCCCTAGATTCCTTTCATATTCTACGCTTCACTTATCATGAAAGACACCAATGAATTGTTTCTTCTTCTCCATCGCTTCTTATTTTCTTTCACTATTCTGGTTCGTCAGCATAGTGTTTTGGAATACCAAGGACTCATAATTCAGAACACATGAATTGAAAACGCAGAACTTACGGGGGAGGAGCGAATCCGGCAACTATTGTTTGTATTACCTCTATAAAATAGAAGAACACGAATACAAGAAAGCTGGTATTATTATAATAAAAGAGACTGTACTTCAAACAAGAGTTTGTTTAAGGATAATAATGGCATAGAGCTGCCTAAAGAATATGCAACAACGAAAGATGTTTATTACGCAATTGATTTCATTACTAGGCAACTTTAACTAATCAAGAAAACAGTATGATGCAAGTAGCCCATGGAGGACTTCTGCAAATATGTAGAAGTCTTTGTGTTGAATCAACTCTCCTTATGCATAAGAACAATGAATTCTTTGAATGGCTTGTGATGTTCAATATTGAGAAAGTTCTAAATACACGGTATTCCAAAGGAAACTTTACATAAGTTGATCCTATTCTCAAGGCTGAAATATGTAAACTTTACCCATCAGGAGCCAAGTTCCTTTCAACCTGAGGAGAATTGATGCATGAGCATCCTAGCTGTTTGGGAAGTTAATTAAATTTCCTTATTATCGTAGGATTCTTTTAACTGTTTAGGAAGTTTTCTCTTAGTTTTTAGTTCTATTCGCCAATTAGGACTACTCTTTAGTTTCCTTATTATTCAGGATTCCTATTAGTAAGTTCTTCTAATTATGACTCTTTTTTTTGTTGCAAAAAATGTACTAACTAATATAAATTGGACAGCCATGAAATTTTTATACAAATTATTGTTATTTTTTATTATAAATATTAAGATTTTTGAAACCTATGTCTCACCACCATCTTTCTTAATCTAGCCCTAATTTGTTGAAATTCCTTGCCCTAAGTATTCCACTGCATCACCTTCAATGAGGTGACAGCATTTTGCACCTAGGTAAATGGACACACCTCACACCATCTGACAATTATGCAAAAAGGTTTCCTCACCAAAAAGAGTAGAAAAATCTTTTCCAACTGCAAATACACAATAGACTACAGCAGTATACCTCACCTTATTCTTTCCAGAAGCCTTGGGCTCTTCCTAGCATTTCTAATAAACCGGTGCTTCAGAAGTTCCCTAGCACTTGGCCTCTGAAAGTAAATTGACAAAAACTAAATTACAGAAGGAATTTAAAGAATTCTTAATTAGTTATTTCAAAATATGGAATCTACACAACCATCTGGGATAAAACAAGTAAATATTTCAAAATCTAGAAAAAGAAAAAAAAAAAGGTAAATTGAAGAAATCCATGTGCCACTTTATGCCAATCAATAGGGATAATGTAACATGAAAAGAGATGCTTCATTCTGTGATATCTTCAACTCCTACATGATTTTATATCAATAAGCAAACTGCAATACAAATATGTTTAGTCAAATGCCTCTAGTAGTATTGAGTATACTTGGTTACCAAAATTTTGCTACTTCAGACTTTAAAGCAAAAGATATAAAGTAGCTACACTGTTTTCCCGTTCAATAGTTAATTAAAAAGTATACATTCTAGTTTAACCTTGGTAATATATGTGCCAATCACACTTTAAATAAACAATTTTACTAATCTAGTCCCAGACAAGAGTTTGCTTCGAAGCCTTGCACCCAAGAATTTATGAATAAACACCAAGGCCCTAGCTGTATCATTCAACTACAAAATATAGTAAAACTATCTGATCAATGAGAGTTTGATTACAACGCTGGAGCATTAAAATCTTTGGATATTAGTTTGCTACTTCATGTGAAAAGGTCAAATGTTCTATACAAGTTCAGGCAAGAAATTATAACAAAAGCAAATTCTTGAAATGGTGCAATAGATACAAAAAATGCCACTGGGAGTAAAAGAAATCAGAAAAGTAGAAAGATGCAGCTTCAGTTGCAAATTATTTGAAATAAGCGATTCTTCTAAACTAGTGCAACTTTCAGGTGACCTATCACATAATTTCATTGATTGCACACAAGCATTCAAGTTGAAAACATTTCACATTTTGAAGAGGTTCCCACATGTTTGCTAGAGCAAGGTTCACTACAGTCCAGAGCACTGGTACACAATAATTTCTTCAATTTGTCAGCATTTCTCATGAACTCAGGTTTTATTTGTCCTCAAATATTCATTTTCTTTATTAGAATCAGTATGTACAGGGATACAATAAAAAAAAAAAAAAACTATCCCTAAAACCTACAGCTACATGGCCAAAACTCAAACATTCACTAAAGTATTGGATGACCTGATTTGACATGACAGTTCGGATACTCCACCTCAAGAACTAAGTAAATCATTATAAAAGGAAAAGATAATCCCCTTTTCAGTCTTTCAGAAGCTACTTTCAACTATATCAATACTAGAGAATATATTACATATGAACTATAGATTTGCATATCTTAATAAACAACCTGAATATAACATCTTCAAGGTTTCTCATTCTTTAAATACCCAAAGACAAACACTGAACTAAGTTCTCTAAAACCAGTAAAAGTAAACTTATCTGTATAATCCAACTGTAACAATCAGCAAAGACTGTAGTTTTGTATTAAGCATGTTCCCATCGCTGATTTGTGGTCATCAGTTAAGGCATAGGGTCAACAATACAAATGAATTCTAATTTATCAATGGCCCTACGCTTAAAAGGCAAAATGGCAAATCAAAATCTATGTCAATATGAAGTTGGTGTTCAGGGATGGGATCAAAAGCCAAGGAGATTAATCATATTGAAGTCATAAATTCTCGCAACCAATTGGGCCCAGCTTTATGTGGATGGACGTCTTGCTATTCCATGTATAACCAATGCTAACTGAGTCCATGTACGTAGCTAAAGATATTCAATGCATTTGCAATTCGTCACATATCCATTAGCCACAGAATCCACAATATTCACAAGAAAAGAGAAAATAATAACAGTCAGAATGAACACTCACCTCAGCAGGGATCTTCTTCAAACACAATGAGACAAATTCTTTCATAGGACGCGAAAAATGCTCGTCCAGCTGTAAAAGAAGTGTTTGATTTTCTTAGCACTTCACCATCTAGATAATTATGCAATCATTAACGAATTAACAAGCTTAAAATAAAAGAACACTTGAAAAACCTGTGGAGGATTTTCTCGTGGTATGATAAAAAGAACCCTCATAGGGTGAAGATCAGCAAGAGGAGGCTCCCCCTTTGCCATCTCAATTGCAGTTATCCCCAGAGACCATATATCTGCCTGCACAATGATAAAACTGATATTGAAACTGTTCACGTTCAACAAAGTTGAGCAGAAATAGAATAGGCATGAAAAGTTTTTTACTCAAATGCAGGGAAGGGAAAAGAGGAGAATAGAGTGATAACAGAAGCGCTAAAGATTACTTCAAAAAACAATACCTTCTCATTGTATCCCTCTGAATTCTGAATAACCTCTGGAGCCATCCAGAATGGTGTTCCTACAAAAGTCTGTAATTGTTAACCAAATTAGCACAATGCCGAAGAAGTCTTGAATCATGAGCTCAAATCCTATCAGCATTACAAATATGAAACGATGACAACTCCAATAAATAAATATGATTCACTTCAATTTGAACAACAGAACAACAAGCTGGGGAAATATGTCTGGAAAACCTAGATCCAGTTCCATAAAGCTGAAACACACTAGTCTGCATCTCCTAAATTAACACTACCCATTATTAATTACTTCCTGCCAAAATTTGTCACATGGTGACAATTCTTTTTCTTTCAAGTGTTTAAATATCATTAAACTTGTCCTAATTACTTGCAATTATTAGTATTTCTAAACTGTAATTTTTTCTACAATAAAAATTTCATTAACACTCTGCAAAGGATATAAGAGGGAAAAAATAATTATTGGACCGTTATTTCCCCGGTTTTGTGGGACATAAAATTTGTCACAATGTGATAATTTTGTGAGGCTGAGGGAGTACTTCCGAAATTCTAATAAAGCTTCAAAATAATTATTCTACTGTTACAATTATTTAAACTTCCTTTTATGAGATTTTAACCAGTAAGTAATGCATTTGCAGAGAAAAAGTTTCAAGAACACACAAGTGAGAAGTAGGGACGGATAAGAAACAGAATTACTAAACAGCAATATTAGCTTCTACAGGATTCAAGTGACAAGTCACCATAGAAATTAAGGCCATAAGGCACACTGCGGATTAAAGGGGTTCTGGAGCCTAGGCACAAGGCACTGCACATGCCATATAGAAGTGAGGCACAAAATTAGAAAAATTAAACAAATCATACAAATTAACTTTAAAAGTAGAAAGATATATTCCTATAATAAAACACAATATACATAAGTAAACTGTAATAATTAATAGTTCAAATACTTAAATATAATAGAAATAAAACACATAAAACTAAACTACATAGATTTAACGTTGGTACTAATGACAAATATTAACTTAATTTTCAATAATTGAATTTCTCTTAACAACCAGCGTTAAATCTTATTGAACTGTAAAATGGAGTTTTTAATAATTCATAAATTTTGAATCTTAAAATTTTTTACTCAAAACAAAATATGAATTTTCAATAATTATGAATTGAGTATTGTTTAGTTTTAGAATAATTGTTAATATTATTAAAAACAAGCATTTATTCCCGAACAATAATAGGGGAAAGAAAGGGAATTGAAAATAAAATATATTGCATAAAGAAAGTTGTATGTGCATATAATAGCAACTGCACACACAAACAAAACCCAGACAAAATATAATATCTATATCCTGTTTGTACCTATTGAAAGAACTAAAACCCAAACATCAAAAACAACAAAATAAGACATATTTAGAAATTCAAATCTTAAAGAAATTTTGACAGCACAAACTTTAAAAAAATGAAAATCTAAGGTTCAGAGAAGAGGATAGAAGTTGAGAAAGGAAGGAAAACTAAAAGAGACAAAAGGTTTAAATTTAACTACAAGGAGGCTGAATTGACACCTAGTATGGATTTTTATAGAGTTCTTCTAATCTTCTCTTATTTATTTCTCAATTATATTTCTTGCTTTGTTATGCTTCTTAATTATATACTCTTGTTCCTTCTTAATTCCCATTCTTTTTACAATTTCGACTGACAATTTGATGAACTCTGCACCTGATAAAGCAAGGTGCGCCTTTTCTGCGCCTCAAACTTTTGACAACTATGCAAGTCCCTTATGTCCAATATTAATTTTAAATTTATACAAATGAAACTAAAAGTTACAGAACCTAATAATATAATATTTTCTAATATTATATTGTAACCGATACTAATAATACAATTTATATTATTATATATATGAACCAGAATATTTCTAATATAACTAGATAAAATTTTCAAGTTTACCTCCATGTATATGTTTTAGCTTTAAATTCTAATTAAGTGCAAGTTGATTAATAAAGAGGAGGTTCAACACTTCCTCAATTGTTCTCCATGTATGCCAACTAAATGAAGCACATGCCTCCACAAAAATGCCAGCATTAAGAAAAACATGTGAGGGAGATTTCCCTCTAAAACCTAAAGATATGGCTCTTCATGACCCACCCTGCCTCTGCATGAGCCTTTGGTTCATTGTTCATAGGCTTGTCACTCATTTCCACTAGATGCAAGTTTATTCGCTTTTTGTAGTCAAGCAAATGGAGAAAAGTTACCAGATACAAAGCTCACCACTGTACATGATATGACACTTTGTATGATTTGCATTACTGGGGTATGCTATATACATCCCATCACAATTTAAACCTTTACCAGATTCGTTTATATATTATCAACCCAACACATATATTTCTTTTGTTGTTCAAATTTCTTCTCCATCAGGTTCCACCCAAAATATTTTATAGTAGTCCATTTGATTTTGACCCCTTTGTCCTTGGTTATAATGTGATTCACTACTTTGGCCTTTCGTTAAGAGTACATATAGAATTTTGCTACGAAATTTTAGCAAAATGGTAGTGGGTGTACGTGACCACATATCCAGTAGCACATTTTTAAGCAAACAATAAAGAGGCCTGATAAAAGATGACGATAAAAATGCATCCTCACAAGAGATGCCTAATAGCGATGCTAAATTAAATTATCATCTCCCAGTCACCCATAAACTTTTATTGGATTGAGAGTAAGGCTTATCTGAAAAGCTCTAGTACCTTTCTTCTAGATATTGTTCTTGTTAATTGTGCAGAAACACCAAAATCTGCTACCTGTCACAAGGTTGAAAAAAAAGCAGCTGTTAAATGCTAACACTGAAACAACAAAAGTCCGCAATCCTTCTTGATCACTCTTTGAATAATTCAGGAGAATTTTATTAGCGTACAAGAAAAATAAGAGTATACCTTAACATCACCATTCTCGCTCAACAATATGTTAGCCGCTGCCAAAGGAAACAAATGAATATCAACAAAATGACACCTCAAAAATAAAATAAGAGAATGCAGGCAAATGCAAAGCTTTATTTAAAATTACTCAAATCGACACCCTAGTATCAACACCAGAAAAAGATTCAAGTGTTATAAGAGGCTGAAGGAACCTTTAATATCTCTGTGAATCTTTCCTTCATTGTGTAAATATTCAATTGCATGTAGCAAGTCACGCAAAATGCATGCAATTGACGCTTCATCCAGTGGAGGACCTGACTGAAGCTGCAGAAAGAAGATACGTTAGCTTTTTTACAATGCATTGTTATCGAATAAATCAATACTATTAACATGACTTGAAAAACCATAATTGAATTTGGCACATCAACAATGTACACACGCATATGTTGCTGGGAATAAACATAGCCAAAGGAAACTTAAAAGGAAAATCATTTTCTCAAGAACTGTTAAAGACAAAAAAATTTCATGCACCATGAAAAAAAAAAAAGAGCCAATGAAGTAACCTACCAGGTCTGCAACTGAGCCACCAGCCATGTATTCCATTATTATCCAAAGTTTGGTCTGGTTAAGGTATGAACCATAATACTCTGTAATATATGGACAACGGCATTGTGACAAAACAGAGATTTCCTGTAATAAAAATTAGATACATAAGCAATTTATTATTTATCCATCGCAAGCACACCAAGCTAAACAGATTTGTATAACAAGTAATACCTTTTGAATGTCGTCAATTTCATCCTCACTACAGAAAAAAAGAAGGTTAAGTTTTAGAAGTATCAGATAACAATATATGACAAAGAGTAAATGTTAAATGTAGTACTACACATTAAATATCTTGCAATGCTATTGAGTGAAATAAATAGCAGGAGCACCCTGATTATTAGCAACATATGAAGTTTTTCAGCAATTCCTTTTTTCCCAATAAGATCCAAAAGCCAATATACAACAACAAAGCCTTAACCAAAAGCCAATATAATTCATTAAAAAGCTACTTGTGTCATATTCCTATTAGAAAGCAGCAAGGCCTATCATAGTGAATGTTCCACGCTAAGACATTAGGTAAGCGTTCACAAATATTTTGGCCTTCTGTAATGTTATTCATACCATTTCAACTTCATGATACATGAGACATGAAAACAGTAGTTAAAATGGTATGACAGTCACTACAATTTCATGGGCACTGCATGAATTTTCATTTCCATATCTATAAATGAATTCAGTCATATCAGCATATGATTAACCACTGTATCATCAATATTGTACTGACTATATTTGTACCTAATAATAATAACTTGTAAAGAAAGTCCATGACTATTCCCAATTTTTTTAAACTATCCTCAGATGTTGATCCAAAAATAAAATTAGCTTGAAAACATAACTAGGAAACTAAAGACATTGTGTAATATCAAGTTACTCTTAGCATAGGGAATTATGAAAGGCAACAAGAGAAAAAAATTAGAGGCAGGGAGATTTAAACCATAAGTAAAATATATTAAATAACAGACCATAGAAGATGAAAGGCAGAGAGAATATGAGGAAGGGGAAGTTCGCTATGCACTTACGATTCTTCCAAATCAATAACTTTTATAGCAATTTCTTTGTTAAGCTCCTTATCAAACCTGCCATCAGAAAAACAAACTTAAGATTTTCATGGATCATGAAAACAACGACAGAAGTAGCTAAAGTAAGAGTGAGAACCAGAGTTCAAATTCTTTCCTAATAATCTTGAAATCTTTTACCATAGCCTCCTAAAAATAAGAAATTTTCCATATAACTACAGAAAAATATACACCTCATTGTTTATGACATCCTTAATCTAAAAAAACTCATTTAACCTTTTAGGCCCCATTTGGCAACAGCTTGTGGTATATAGTATTCTGAATAATCAAAACTCTCAACTCTATTTATTTAAGTATTCAACAGAGTAACATGTAAAGGTTATAGGAGTGTTTTATGAAATGCCTACCCCTTTAACAGTTCATTGAATGCTTATATCTTAAGGCTGGTAAAAGAGCTGGCCAATAGTATAGCATAACTTTAAATGTGTAAGTTTTTTCATTGTTCCCTATTGCATTTGATAACCTACCATAGAGTTCTAGTTCGGCCCCTAGATGACAACACCGCATTTGGGAATGAGGACAGCATATGAAATGGACAGAAATGGCTTAATATTTGTACAGCTCTTACTAATCAACAAAATTAGGGATGAATAGAGCAACAGTGTGTTTATAGATTATAGTTATGATAAACGTGTCAATGGTTTAACACTTAAAATGTTCATCTGTATCTTTATAAAATATAACCATAAAACCCACAATTAAGGATCCTTCCAATTTAGAAATAAAAATCAAGTTTATTTTTAAAAATGCTGCATAAGTTTATGTAAATGCTCAACTATGTAAATAAAATTGAAATACTTCAATACCTCAGAAACCTTTTGGCATTGATTCATTATGAAGCTCATATTTTCCTAATATTAGTCATTGATTAGCGGTTTCTATTAAAGTTCTAATTTTCTTTAAATGCATAGTAGTGATGTGTCACATTATCATAATGAGGGAATAATTAGTAGAATACAAAAAAATCTTTTCAACTATTTCATGATATATAGAATTTTTCTCCTTTTACATTTTCTTCGGCCTAGGGGTCATTATTCTGAATAACTCGAGATTACAAAGTGCAATCCACGATTAAATTCTAGCATGAAATTTAGCATATAATTATTAGCAAGAGAATGCAAAATTGATATAAGTATTGGCAACATTGTTAAGGAATTAATCAAATTAAAAATTACAGGCACTTACGCTTTATATACATCTCCAAATGATCCTCTCCCAATCAACTCTAAGGAACTAAATCTAGTCCCAGCCGCTTCCATCAACCCTGCTGCATCAGCCATTTTGTACACCAAGCCAAAAAAAACTGTCCTCTACACCCGCTTTACACACCGATTGAACCAAAATTATCTCCACATTACGCACATTCTCAAAGAACCCTATCCAATCCGCTGTGCCAAATCCACATAACTTGAGAAGGGTCCCTATGAATCCATATTGCCTTTAAAAACCAACTCTGTAACATGATTTATGATTAACCCATAAAAAAACACAATATAGACACATATCAAGCGCAGGTGAGATCTGAAAAGGTTGGAATTTATAAAAAAATTAGCATTTGAACAATGCAACAGAGAAATTTTACACTCAAAGCAAAAGCAAATGGAAGATAGATTAAGAAATGTAGAGACTTTCCAAGTTGTACATGAGTGATTTGGTTTTGTTAGGTGAAGGAGAGTGAGATATGACACAGTGACAAGCCAACAGAATGAATTCCAATGCAACAACAAACGAATTCCCGGTAATGATAGCGAAACAACAACACATATGTGTCTTCCAATTTGGGTTTTCAAATTATGTCGATAAAAGAGATTTGAGAATTACAGATTTCGAAATCTGTTTACCTGTTAATATCGGACGAACCAAGAGATCTCTCTTTCGATAATCTCTCACTGAGTGTGAGGGAGTCAGTTTTTCTCTCTCTATATATCTTTGTCTTTATCGTCTCTCTCGTTGGGCCTCGTCGACGCACAGAGGCTGTGAGAGCTACAAAGGGATTGAGACGAGAGAGTCTGTTTGTTTAATGGAGTCTTTTTCTTTCACATTTTATTTACCTTTTTCTTTTTTTTCTTTTCTTTTTTTTCAAATCTCTAGTAATAATAATGGAATAATTAATAATAATTAATTACTACAATTTGTAGGACGTATATATTACATTCGAGCCGGGGTTTTGAACCGGAAACACCGAGAATGGGATTAAATCCAAACACAACAATTTTTTTTGGGATATATGTAGATTCAACACCAAAATTAAAATAATTAGGAAAACTTTCAAATTCAGTAAAATAATTGAAAAATGTTCGTTTAGAACTTTTAATTTAAACCCATTGAGTTGAAAGTAATAAGCTAAAAGGGCATTTTTTTGCTAGAAGTATACAAAGGGTATATCACTAGTTTTCGGTGACTCTTATTAGCCGGCGACCACCCGACCACATATTCCGGTGAATACGCGTTTCCTACGATTATTCTGAAGGCGTAACTTTCACATATTCTTACTGGAAAATGTCCATAATTTCAAGACGTTGGCAACTCCATCTAGAATCTCGACGAAACCTCTTCATTTTCAGTATTCGATCTTGAATCTATCATCAAAATAGTGTCTTCTCCAGTTGGCTCTGCAACTGGTGAAAACAAGTAACTCCATTGAAGAAGTTTCGATTCACGCCAGAAAACGTCTAAATCTCAAACAATTCTTAACTGAAACCTCTATGAAACTGTCAAGGAACTCATTTTCCTTTAGATTTGGTTTATTTGCAAATGGTTTGGGTTTTGGAATTTCCAATTTTCACGATTTTTTGGCGAAACATTAGGTATCCAATCGATTTCCATCGCAATTTTCACCTACTTCCAGCCTTCTCGCCTCAGAGATGATAGTATCGGGAGACTCGTCGTCGCGTTGGCTTTCGACCGATACCCTTCGTTTGTCGATTGGCTGCAAGGTGGCGAAGGCGGCGGCAGTAGGCTGACAAACGGTTTCCCTTCATCTTCTCCGCTGTGTCTATTTTTATAATTTTTGTTTTATTTTTAGCTTTTTTTTAGGTTTATCCTTTTGGGCTTCCAAAAGTAATGACATCCATTTTAGATTTTTACAACCTTCAATTTCATTTTTAAGATTTTGCAGCTTTTCAGTGCCTGGATTCTAAGAAGCCCTATTTTTTAACAAAAATAATAGGGGTTTTTTTTATTTCATCCAAACTATTTATTCTATTTTTCAAAAAGTTTATATATAAAAGTATATTATAAACAGAACGCAACCCAGTAAACAATAAAGAAGTGAGTTAGGCTTCACCACAATCGTCTCCTCTACTAGATGCATACAACCGGCAATCGAAGGGTATTAATTAAAGACTCTCAATTCAATAAGTCATCCAGTATCTTCAGAATCGTCGTTGGACCATCGAAAAGCTGTCAAAAATTCAGTGAATCAAAGTTATGAATTGTTTCTGCCTGGAAAACCGGAAACCAACGCTTTGTGATTGTTTTAGTCATGATTTTGACATTTTTTCTATTGGTTTTCATCGAGAATTTTGCTGCCAACATAGTTAAGATCAGTTTTTTATGAGTTTCAGTGAGAAATCTGTTGGTATCCTAGATATTTCACTGGCAAAGATGAAAGTACAGTATTCTTTCATCTTCTCTAGCATGTTTGTCTATTTTCTGTTGGGTTTCAGGTTGAAAAAAGTGATTCCAACCGGATTTCAATTGGAATATGTTTGGTTTCCATTGAAAATGCTATTTTTTGCCTAGCTCTAATATTAGATTTGTCAAAATTCCTTGCAAACCGATACCAAAAAAGTCAAACCACTGGAATCTCTCACCATAAACTTGTTGAATACTCATAGTATACCTACTTATATTTACAAGAAAAATTGAACAATGTAGTTATTATTTCAAATTTTTTGTCATAAAAAACTATAAATGACATTTTTTGCGTTATTTTCAGGCTTTTGGACTATTGTTATAAATTCTTTTGGATGATCTTATATATACTACAAAACAATACATGGCTTCAATCCAAACACAATATTTTTGTGGAAAAAAAATTAATAAGTCCTTGAATTTTATTCAAAATAATTATTTCGTACATCTATTTTACTATAAGGAACTATAATAGTTACTAGTCTCTTCAGATTATATTTGACTCATTATTTAGTGAAATGTATGGTCTATTTAGATGGTAGCAGCGGCTAAATAAGAAAAGAAAAAAAAAGGGTTTTAAACTAGGGTTGATACTAATGAGAAATGGATTCAGGAGCCCGGAATAGAGCAAGCCCAACAAGCACAAATATTAGAATCCATGTATTTATTCAATCGACCAATCAAATTGTATTACTAGGATAGCTGACCTGTAAAGTTTGTTAGAATAGAAATACAATGTTCAGACAATCTTATACTAAGCACACTTGCATATAAATACTAGGGGTAATTACTATTGGGTTCCTGAAATTTGGCCTAATGATTCGGAGGTCTCTCTATTTTTAAAATTGTATCTTTTAGTCCCTAACTTTTTAATAATAGACTCTCAGGTCCTTCGTCAGCTTTTTCCATTAGTGAACAAAAAAGTCAACGTTTTTTTTTCAAAATGACAAAAATATCCTTTGGTTTATTTGAATCGAACCATGATTTATTTGAATCGAACCAAACTAATTAAACCCAATTTTAAAACAAATCAATGTAAGAATTAAAAGTGACAATGCTGGGATTTAAACCAAAAATCTCCAACCTCTTAGACATGCATAATAACCAACTACACCAAGACACTTTTAATGTTTTAAGCTGACAAGATAAGATTTTATTGTGTAAGTCACAATCATTCACATTTTATGACTATAACAATTATCTATTCTTTCAATTGAAATTTTATTAAATAATAACATATTTATTTTTTTATCATCCTAGACAAGTGTAAAGGTTATAAGAGAAAGTTTAACTTTTCCGGAAAATTTAAAAAGAGTTTACAGAAAATTGAGTGTTTATTTGGATAAATTAACAAAAATTAGAAAACTCATATTTTTTATTTGCAGAAATTAACAAATATTAGAAAACTCATATTTCTAATTCAAGGAAATGAAATATTTATTTTTGGCCTAATGTACTCTGGGGTTCTTCTATTTTGAAAATTGTATCATCGGGTCCCTAACGTTTGGAATAATAGACTCTCTAGTCCTTCCGTCCAAAAACGGCGTTAGTCAACGGAAAAAGTCAACAATTTTTTTTCTCCAATAAAAATTCTGCAAATAAAAAATATGAGTTTTCTAATTTTTGTTAATTTATCCAAATAAACACTCAATTTTCTATAAACTCTTTTTAAATTTTTCAGAAAAATTAAACTTTCTCTTCTAACCTTCAGACTTGTCTAGGATGATAAAAAAATAAATATGTAATTATTTAACAAAATTTTAATTGAAAGAATAGATAATTGCTATAGTCATAAAATGTGAATGGTTGTGACTTACACAATAAAATTTTATCTTGTCAACTTAAAACACTAAAAGTATCTTGGTGTAGTTGGTTATTATGCATATTTAAAAGGTTAAAGGTCCTTGATTCAAATCCCAACATTGTCATTCTTAATTTTTACATTGATTTGATTTAAAATTGGGTTTAATTAGTCCGATTCGATTCAAATAAATCATGGTTCGATTAAGGATATTTTTGTCATTTTGAAAAAAAAAGTTTACTTTTTTGTTGACTAACGGAAAAAGTTGACGAAAGGATCTGAGAGTCTATTATTAAAAAGTTAGGGACCAATGGATACAATTTTAAAAATAGAGGGACCTCCGAGTCTATTAGGCCAAACCTCAGAGACCCAATTGTAATTACCCCTAAATACTATAACAATACATAAATAAATCAAGGAAATTGAATATGCTCTACATTGGAGACAATTATTAATTTCTCTCTTTTACTTCTCTATATGGTATGAGAGTGGAAAAACTTTCATATGTGAATTACAAGTTCTTAAGATCGAATATCACAAAAAAAAAAAAAAAAAAAATAAATATATATATATAAATAAATATATATATATATATATATATATAAATAAATTTAAAGAGACAAAAAATTTATTAT
>CANUEY010363182.1:0-16893 GCA_948099555.1 Croton setiger
CGTGTGATTTAGAAACTCATCCACTCACTGACATAAATAGTTTACTTATATATTGTTTAACAGCGGTATATATATATATATATATATATATATATATATATATATATATATATATATATATATATATATATATATAATAACGCCATTTTGAGGGTGTTCGAAAACAGTTCGCAATTAGTTATATTCGATTCGTAAATTATTCGAACTCGAAAATTCGTCTTGTTTAAATTTCGAATACGAATTGAATTGAAGTTTTTCCCAATCGAACGCCGAATAAATCTCAAACGGTTTGATTTGTTTGTAGCCCTACCTGCCGGTTAACAACCCTATTTTATTTAAAAAAAAAAAATCGGCTGACCTGCTAGTTCGGAGCCGTCGGCTCGACAGTTAACTGGCTCACCATGACTCGTCGATTAATCGGCCGGCAGCTGGTCCCAGTCCTTTGCCTCCCCCTAACTGTGGCTTGCGGTCCATAATCGACGTGGCCCGACCCATAGCCATATCGAACAAGGACTGAATAAGTAAAATAGCAAGATAGTAAAATTAAATAATAGTCCCTATACAAATTTGTTATTACTAACTACCCTTCTCTTGATAAGAACCAATCAATTTGAATATTTAATTTGGTCAGAATTGAGCGAATAAATATCACTGCCTGCAAATTGCAATATCTCTGAGACACAAATGGCTACTGCTGCTGTAGCCAGAAGTTGCCTCCCAAGCTTCATGGAATTAGACTCAGCCAAATGCAGTATCTTCGTTAAACCAAACGCCAGTATGCACTCACTTCAACAAGTAAGCCACTTAATTATTCTTTGTTGCTTATACCTGCTTTTTTCTTTTTTAAATACTTTCATGAAAATTCTGAATTTCCTGTCTGTTTTTTTATTTTGATATATGATTGAACAGAAATATAAGTGTTGTTCACTGTCCATGAATGGATGCCAAGGTGACCCAAATATCCCTATTGCTACCATCACAACTAAAACATTTCCAACAGAAGCATCTCCTGCTTTGGCCATTGAGACACTAAATGTGGCCATTGCTGATTTGAAATCCAATACACCTCTTTTCACTTCTGGGATTTTACGTCTTCAGGTAAGCATAAGTAGTTAAGTTGCTGGCTTTTTACTCTGTAGTGCATCTAGTTTTTTTTTTGCTATCTGAATGATGGAGAAATGGGTTTTTGCCACGTGGTTGGTTAGAATTGAATCTGAACGGATGAACTTATTCCTCCCTTTATCCTGCTAAATTGGAGTCGGCAATGCTGAGAAGTCCAAGAGGCGATTTTTAAATTTTCTACGTTAATTGGGAATTTCTAACGATAGATATCGGTAGTGTGCACGATGCCGTGAGTGAGTGCCTAACATTAAGTCTTGTGATCGGAAGGTACCAATTCAACAACAAATTGAAGCAATTGACTGGCTGTATGCTCAAAATCGTCTTCTTCCACGCTGCTTCTTCTCGGGCAGACGGCCAAGAAAAGACGATGCTCATCTTTGCAACGGAAATGGCCATGGCGCCCATGCGCGCAATTTGGTAAGCGTTGCCGGTGTAGGCTCTGCTGTCCTTTTCAGACATATCCGTCCATTCTGCTACAACGATTGGAAGTCGATAAAGAGGTAACTTAAAAATAAATCTCTTCTGAAATTTGAGATCATTTTGGTAGATTATAATTCAGTTTTAAACTGATGAAGGTTTTTATCTGCTGAATGCCCACTGATTCGTGCGTATGGAGCGATCCGATTTGATGCAAGGGCTAATATATCATCTGAATGGGAGGCTTTTGGTTCATTTTACTTCATTATTCCTCAGGTGAAGTAATTGCTTCCTCTTATATACATATATATACACCAATTACCATGAGTTAATTTTCTTGTTGATATTAAAAGATCTGCTGCTAGATAATATAAAATGTAATTGACAGGTAGAGTTTGATGAGTTTGAAGGAAGCTCAATGCTTGCAGCTACTATTGCCTGGGATGATGCCCTCTCTTGGACATGGGAGCAGGCCATTGATGCACTTCAACTTACCATCACTCAGGTGCCGTGAATTATTTCTTCTCTTAGTTACTTGATTCTTAACCATTTGCCAAACGTTGAAAGCAATGTAGTCATCTAGTGAATGAATCTGTTTTGGTAAATTGTAGGTTTCTTCAGTTATTCTAAAGTTGCAAAAAGAAGTTGCTAGAACAATTATTTTAAGTAATAACCACATTCCCAATAAGAGCCACTGGGATCGTGCTGTAAAGAGAGCTCTACAGATAATCAGCAGAAGCAGTTCACCACTCATTAAGGTGTAATACTAGTTGTTTCATAAGTATATTTGTTCAATCCTTTTCTAGTCACTCAATTATAAAATCTCGACTTCAAAATTTAGGTCGTACTTGCACGCAGCAGCAGAGTTATAACTGCTGCAGATATTGATCCTGTAACATGGTTGGCTTATTTACAGGTACTATAATATTCAATATTTTTTTCAGTGAATTATCAGTTTGCTCATAACTAAAATTTTCAGGACTTTACTTACAGGTTGAAGGAGAAAATGCTTATCAATTTTTTCTTCAGCCACCTAATTCTCCAGCTTTTATTGGGAACACGGTTAGTCTGATCAATGTTCCTTTTATAAATAAGTAAAATTGTGGATTCCTTTTACTGCATTTCTTTGGTTTACTTGATCCTTAGAAAGGTTCCTGCCTGGAAAAATTGAAATTTATTGCGTTGTTATAACTGCTTTACAAGTCAAAGTCCTTTTTCTAGTCCGATTTTCAGCCTGCTAATATATTTAGTTATCTTAGATATAAATTTCGATCAATGGAAATCGAATGGGCTCTTTCCTTGTTTTGACTTGTACGAACTTTATGAATAGCCAGAGCAACTATTTCACAGAAAATGGCTAGGAGTAAGTAGTGAGGCACTTGCAGGAACCCGTGCTAGAGGCGAATCAAAGGCTATTGATCTCCAGATAGAACACGATTTACTTTCCAGGTTTATTATGATACTTTGGACTTAATATAATGGCTGATTTATGCAGCGAACGATTTCAAATGCTTAAAGGCCAACTAACAACCAATTTTTCTCATTATTTGTCATCACTCATTTGCTTGCAGCCCTAAGGACCATCTTGAGTTTACCATAGTTCGAGACAGCATAAGGAGAAAATTAGAGGCAAGTTCACTTTTAAAGCACCCTTGCGACATAATTCAATTGTTCTCTGACAGATTTCATTAGTGGACTATATGTCCTTGTTAATAATTCTCATGCTCATCTAGTAGTGTTCTCTCCCTGTCAATTGATAAATGGTCCTGCAACGGTTTCATTCAATATAAAGAAACAATAAGGAAAGAAAACAAAATTGAAAGCATATAATCCTACATTACTTTGCAGGCTGTATGCAACAATGTGTTGATTCAACCAAACAAAGCAATACGAAAATTCCCTAGAGTTCAACATTTGTATGCGCAGTTGGCTGGAACATTAAGAAGTGAAGATGATGAGGTAAAAACAAAGACATATCTGCATCTTTGACATCAAACAGGAACAATGAATTCTTGATTTGTCTTTTGCTTTTTTTGTTATTGAGATTGCAGTTTAGTTTTCTGAACTTGATATTTCAAAATCGTGCATGTTATAAATAATTTTATGCCCATGTTTTTGGAATCATAATTCAAGTTTAATAGACAATATAATATCCAGCTCCTCCCTAATTAGTTAAAATTTGAATAATCCAGTCCATTTCAACAACAAAATTTAAATAAAAGTATATTTAATGAAAATTCCCAATTTAGTTGAACGATTCCATACAATATCTCTACATTAATATTGTACGATTCATTTAAAACATACTTTATAATTGTTATTTATAATCATTTAAAAATACATTTCATGCAAGTTCTGCTTTTTGTATGGTTAAATTATTTGTTTAATTTGTAAAACATAACCAATTCTCTATTACACGTGATTATGTTTTTTGCCTCACCATTTTAAAGTATGTATATTGTATAACTGATATTAAACAAAGAAAAAAGGAACGTTAAACATTCAATTCGGACAATTAAATTCTTGCATGAATCATGCTCCCTTAATTTTTTATAGTAATTCTTATGAAACTCATAGAGTTGAGGTGAGTTTGATCCTGTGTCCCCTCCTGCTCTGACTCCCTGCACTTCTCAATCATGCATCTTTCCCAGGTTCCATCTTAAAATTTTTAATAGATTTATTTTTTGAAGAGTAGTTTCCTGTATATGTTACCTTGTTTCATTAACAAATTTCATCCACTTTTATGTCTTCCCCAGTTTGATATATTGTCTTCTCTTCACCCAACTCCAGCAGTATGTGGATTTCCAACAGAAGAGGCACGGATATTAATTGCAGAAACGGGTTCGTACATGTATTGTTCTATTTGTTGCATTGCAGTGAACTGTTTTTTTTTTTTTTTTTGGTGGTTGTTCTCAGTAATTTTAATTTAAGTTTCATTATTATTGATGTGAAATGTTATGTTTGATGTTTGATACAGAAGTTTTTGATCGAGGGATGTATGCTGGAGCTGTTGGTTGGTTTGGAGGAGGAGAGAGTGAGTTTGCTGTTGGCATCAGGTCAGCTTTGGTAGAAAAGGTGAGCTGTGTGCTGCTATTTTAAGAAAGCATGATTATGCCTTAGAGAGTCGAACTTCCTGGTAATGAATTGGATTTTGTTTACTCATTATGATTGCTTACTGTGTCAACAATTTCTGAAATGTAGGGTCTTGGTGCGATGATCTATGCTGGGACAGGGATAGTAGAAGGAAGCAATCCATCTTTAGAATGGGATGAACTAGAACTCAAGACATCTCAGGTTTATATGCTTTGTGTTTTACATTCATACATTATGGGCTCGGTAATTGCACAGCGAAAGAAAGCAAATGTTAAATTTCCTGTTTTTCATTAATAATTTGCTGGACAGTTCACCAAGCTGCTGAGACTTGAGGTCCCATCAAGGCAAAAAATTGAAGATTTGAGGAGTATCAACTGAAAAGATTACATTTCTTGACACTGATTAAGTTTTTCATATATCAGCAGAAGGATAAATTGGTTTTTTTACTTTTTTTTTTTTGTTGGTCTCTACTAGTACATAATTTACACTTATGAATTGGTGAATCCTCCTTGTTTTCTGAAGATTTTTTGGAGAGCTCTAATTTCAAGAAAATTATGAACTGGACATAAATTTTGCGCCCGTCTTTCTCCCAATCTTAGACAGGTCTCCAGACTTTTGACTCAATTTTCCTTCAAATTTCACTTAGGGAATGTTTGTTTACCTATGTGCCAAAACATTTTGCATATGGTTATACATAATCACTGGCACAGGAAAAGAGAAGATGGTAATATATACAAATAAGGATACTCTGCTGTAAATTAGAGAATAAATAATGCAGCTGTTTAATTTCATAAACTGTTCCCCTTATTTCTATGCATGATTGAATGCTAATACAATCAGGCAAATGAGAGATTTATAATGGGCTACTCTTGCTTAGGATTAAAAAAATAATATTGGCATGTGTATGGTGAGGTCTATTTATTTTCGCTGATATTCTTTCTTGGGAAGCTTTTATATTATATGATATGTATGTATAACAAACAAAACTTAATTTGAGTGGTACCATTTAAATATCATTCTAGCATGGAACTATGATAATAAAATAAGAATACTATAATTAACATTTGCAGCTGACTATTAGACATAAAATACAGTTCCCTGCAGTCAGGATTCATGCCTGGAACATTGACAATCTTATAAAAAAGATATATGCCATGCCGAGATCGGCATCTGTTCAAAATTTACTTTAGATGTTTGCGGGATCAGATTCCACAAACGATCCCCAAGTTCCTTTTTAAAAATTTAAAAGAAAAGAAGCTTCTTTGATATGCGTGCAAAAAGTTATATGGTCCGCATGTATTGTAATTTTTAAATAATTAAAAGAAATTAGAAATTGGACACAGTTTTGTTGAATTACAAGTTCCTGTGTGGAATTGTAAAATAAAAGAACATAATAATATGTAACATTAATTAAGTTATAATAATAAGAGAAAAATGGAAGAGCTTCATAAAGACAAGTGTGGAAGGTATTGAATGATTCTATTTGACAATGGATAGATAGATGGATGGAAGAGAAGAATAAGAGTATAAATAAAGAGGACCCAGTAAGTAAAAAACAAAGGTGATGCTTTGTGGGTGTTTTTTAACAACTTTATTCAAAATCTGGGTGCTTTTGACGAAAAGGTAAGGGCTATAATTGGGAGATGGAATCATGTGCCCCTTCCCTTCCCTCACACAAGCATTCTAGTCTTAGATCTGCCTCCAATTGCTGCTGTACTGTACTAATACATAATTTCTATTTGGTCCTCTACAATCAGAAAAATTGAAAATTCTTTCTGGATGTTTATAAAAGATGACACAAGGAACCTAATTCTTATAATCAAATCAATTAGCCAGTACTAATGTAAGCAATTCGATATAAACAAATTAAGATGATCCATCAAGCATATAATTCAACAGATCTACGTGTACAGTCCAGAAAAATAATAGTAAAAAGTAAGCAGAGAATAAAATAAGATGAGATTAACGAACCTGTTAAAAAGAGAGAGAGGATGCCAATAAATTAAAACCTTCACAAGAGAGAATGGAATCTGATTTTCTTCCACTACTGCGCTTCCCTTTTCTCTATATCCAACATTCCCTCTCTTTTTTGTATTTATTTATTTATTTATATTAAATTACTAATTTGCCAAACCTTACGTACTCATTTTTCAAAAAAGCTTAATTCACTCTCTCTTCCCTTCCGCTATCATCGCTTCTCTATTCCCCCAATTTTTCTTCCTAACCAAACCGGACCTGCCAAAATTCAAAAACACTCTGTTTTTCCCCAACATGAAACCATGACGACGCCGTCTCAACCGCCTCCTCCCAGAACCGTTCGTAAGCTCCTCGTCGAAGTAGTCAATGCTCGTGACCTTCTTCCTAAAGACGGTCAGGGAAGCTCCAGTGCTTATGTCGTCATTGATTTTGATGGCCAGAAGAAGCGAACTTCCACTAGATATCGTGACCTCAATCCTGAATGGAATGAAACTCTCGAGTTCATTGTCTCTGACCCTGATAATATGGATTTTGAGGAGCTAGAAGTTGAGGTCTTCAATGATAAGAAGTACGGCAATGGCAGTGGCCGGAAAAATCACTTCCTCGGGAGGGTTAAATTGTATGGTTCACAGTTTGTTAAGAGAGGAGAAGAAGGTCTTATTTATTTCCCTCTCGAGAAGAAAAGTGTTTTTAGTTGGGTTAGAGGAGAGATTGGATTGAAAATTTGTTATTATGATGAAATGGTCGTGGAAGAACAGCCTCCGCCTCCGTCTGATCTTCCTCCCCCGGAACAGCCCAAGTCTCCGGCTGTTGTAGTGGTGGAAGAAGGCAGAGTTTTTGAAGTCCCTTCACATCCTCCTCCAGAGCTTTCTTATAGTCATCGGTTTCACGATGGATCTCACTTGCCTCCTGTGGTTGTTATTGAGGAATCTCCTCCTCCGGTGGTGCAAGTGCATGCCGAACCACCAGTTCCCGAGCCAGCAGGGCCACCGCCGGAGGCTCAATTCATACCGGATGTGAGGAAGATGCAGGCTACCAGAGTTGCCGCTGCCGGCGGTGACAGGGTGAGAGTATCGAGGCGGCCAAATGGAGAATACTCACCGAGGGTGATTTCAGGAAAATTTGCTGGAGACACGGAGCGAGTCCATCCCTACGATCTTGTTGAACCAATGCAATATTTGTTCATCAGAATAGAGAAGGCGCGTGGTTTATCACCGAACGAGTGTCCGTACGTGAAAATCAGGACATCAAATCACTTTATGAAATCTAAACCAGCGATTTACCGGCCCGGCGAGCCAACCGATTCTCCTGAGTGGCATCAAGTGTTTGCGCTGGGTCACAACAGACCCGACTCAGCCAGCTCAACATTAGAAATCTCAGTTTGGGACTCGCCAGAGCAGTTCCTAGGAGGCGTTTGCTTTGATCTTTCTGATGTTCCAGTGCGGGACCCACCAGACAGTCCCTTGGCTCCTCAATGGTACCGCCTCGAGAGCAGTCCTGATCAAAATTCCGGTAGAGTCTCCGGCGACATCCAGCTCTCCGTTTGGATCGGAACTCAAAATGACGACGCTTTTCCGGAGGCTTGGAGCTCCGATGCCCCTTATGTGGCTCACACTCGCTCGAAAGTTTACCAGTCCCCAAAACTCTGGTATCTAAGAATCACTATACTTGAAGCTCAAGATCTCAACCTTGCTTCCAATCTCCCTCCATTAACGGCACCAGAGATTCGAGTCAAGGCTCATCTAGGATTTCAATCGGTAAGAACCAGGCGAGGCTGTATGAGTAATCATACTGCGTCGTTTCATTGGAATGAGGATTTAATATTCGTCGCCGGCGAGCCCTTGGAAGACTCCCTTATCTTGGTTGTGGAGGACCGCAGAAACAAAGAAGCAATGTCTCTTGGGCACGCCATAATTCCCGTTAGTTCAATCGAGCAACGAATTGATGACCGCCATGTGCCATCAAAATGGTTCCCGCTAGAGGGAGGAGCCACCACCGGGCCTAATGGTGTTGGCGGCGGTGGCTACACAGGCAGAATCCAACTCCGGCTCTGTTTGGAAGGCGGTTATCACGTACTAGATGAAGCGGCGCACGTGTGCAGCGACTTTAGACCGACGGCTAAGCAGCTATGGAAGCCAGCAATAGGAATTTTGGAATTGGGGATTCTCGGCGCTCGTGGATTGCTGCCCATGAAAAACAGAGGTGGAGGTAAGGGGTCCACCGATGCTTACTGTGTAGCTAAATATGGCAAAAAGTGGGTCCGCACCAGGACTATTACTGACAGTTTTGATCCACGCTGGAACGAACAGTACACATGGCAAGTTTATGACCCTTGCACCGTCTTGACTGTCGGTGTCTTTGACAACTGGCGTATGTTTGCTGACCCGTCGGAGGAGAGAGGCGACAACCGTATTGGAAAAGTACGAATACGAGTTTCAACGCTGGAGAGCAATAAAGTGTACACAAATTCTTATCCCCTGTTGGTTTTATTAAGAACGGGATTGAAGAAAATGGGCGAGATTGAAGTAGCGGTTCGATTTGCTTGCCCGAGTTTGTTACCAGATACCTGCGCCGTTTACGGTCAGCCACTGCTTCCTAGAATGCACTATCTTCGCCCACTTGGGGTGGCTCAACAAGAGGCATTGCGGGGAGCAGCCACTAAAATGGTTGCTTCATGGCTTGCACGCTCTGAACCACCGTTAGGACCGGAGGTGGTACAGTACATGTTAGATGCTGACTCACACACTTGGAGCATGAGAAAGAGCAAGGCTAATTGGTTTCGGATTGTAGCGGTTCTTGCATGGGCAGTCGGGTTGGCAAAATGGTTGCATAATATCCGGAGATGGAAAAACCCTGTTACAACAGTACTAGTTCATGTTTTGTATTTAGTACTTGTTTGGTACCCGGATTTGATTGTACCGACCGGGTTTTTATACGTGTTTCTGATTGGTGTGTGGTATTATAGGTTCAGGCCGAAAATACCAGCGGGTATGGACATTCGGTTGTCTCAATCGGAGTCAGTTGACCCAGATGAGTTGGATGAAGAATTTGACACCATTCCAAGCTCCAAACCGCCAGATATAATTCGGGCAAGATACGACCGGTTACGGATGCTGGCAGCCAGGGTCCAAACAGTATTGGGTGATTTTGCAACCCAAGGTGAGCGGGTTCAAGCTTTAGTGAGTTGGAGAGATCCGAGAGCCACAAAATTATTCATAGGGGTGTGTTTGACTATAACCATAATCCTATATTTAGTACCACCGAAAATGGTTGCAGTGGCTTTGGGATTCTACTATTTAAGGCATCCAATGTTCAGAGACCCAATGCCACCGGCTAGCCTGAACTTCTTCCGGCGGCTGCCAAGCTTGTCGGATCGGTTAATGTAGATTTTTAGAGTGAATTAATATAATTATAATATAATATAATATAATATAATAGCAATAGTAAGTAGAAAGTAAATTTTTGGGCACCAAGCATAGTAAGAACAACTGTTTTGAGTTGAAAAATAAGATTATTAGATGTGGGAAAGTTGAGGATTGAAAAAAAGTAGCAAGTTGGATTTTTTTATTTTTCATTATATTTTTGTTTAGATGATTAAAGGCTGAAAACTTGGAATAAGAGAAAGGAATGTGTGTGGGGGGCGAAGACAGAGTGAGAGAAATTGGTGTAATGGTGTCGCCGAAAGTCCAAGCATTGAATTTGCTTTCTAACTCATGAAACTGTAATTTTTGACATTTTTTAATTATTATGGTGTATTTTTATTTGCATGTTCAAAAATTAGAATAAATGAAATTTTAGTGGCATTGCGGTTGTTTATCTGCATTATTATGGAGCAGTGTACCAAAAACAAGGTTGGGAATTGGCAGCTTTGTATCATATTTTTCAAACAAAAGTTTGACTTTAAGGACATATTGGTATAGTAAATCCCGGTGCACTCTGATATGAAGAAAAAGCCTTTGAAATGGAGCTGGAGCTTACAAAGATTCAGCAATTTCAATACAGACAAACATCTTTGATAGTTGTTGCCCCACCCTTTGGTCCATCATAGGAACAATATCCCTACTCTCTCTCCACAATTCCTTAAGCCTACAATTGGCAAATCATGTACGGCAAAACTAACTAGTTAAAAGTTAAAAGTTAATAAACAACTAAAATTATACAAAAAAACTACTTTTTCAAACATTATAAAAATTAACTTCTAGTATTTGATTAGTCAAAATCTTATAAATGAAATCAATTTATTTGAAAAAATACTAACTTTACTAATTATAGAGTTTTTTGTATAAAATATATGTAAAATTGTAATCTAAGATCATCTATTAAATCAATTGAACTAGTTTTCCATAATCATTTAATATGTTAACATATTCGATTTTAAATTTGGAAGCTACCATTTTACTAATTCTTCTCAAAACATCACTGAAGATGGTCATAAGATACTTAAATCATGATTTGTTTAATTATCCCTACTAGAATCATCACAAGAGATTACCAATTTACCCTAGAGCCTAGGTTTGCTCCCTCTCCCACCCCATATTAGAGATGACATTGCCCTTACTAGAATATGTGGCCAACCATGAAACTAGATCCCAAATGAAAGAGAAGACCAGGTCGTTAATTGGATTAATAAAAATAAAATTTGTCGTGGGTATTCATAATTCTAGCAAAAACCAATGCTCCCCATCCATTAATCATTTGGATTAGCCTTAATTAACCTTCACAACACTAAAATAAGGTCATTAGGGCATATATATATATATAAATAAAATGCTGTTAACACTAAAATTAAAATCAAGTGCAGTTTGGACAATTAGAAGCCTCATAACAACAGATCAATTCCAGGTTTGAAATTTAATAATTTGTCAAAGTATAGTAAATTAAAATTTGATTATTTGTTTTACTTGTCAGGCTAATGGGAGAGACAGCAGACACAGAGAAAAATGATAAAGAAATTGAAAAGGATGAGAAGGAGAAGAAACAGGAGAAGGGCGATAAAAAGAAAGAAAAAAAATCAAAAGAGAAGGAAAATAAAGATAAAGAGGACAAAGAAGATGATGGAAAAGAGAAGAAGAAAACAAAGAATCCTGAAGATAAAAAAGACATTACCAAATTAAAAGCCAAGCTTGAAAAACTTGACACTAAAATGAAACAACTTGCTACAAAGAGAGAAGAGCTTCTTAAACTCATTCAACAAGTCGAAACCAATCCTCCAAAACCTGCTGCTGCTGCTGCTGCTGAATGACGTCTTTCTCCTTCACTAATATATGATTATCTTCAATTTTCCTAAACAAATGGAAAATTAGGAACTTAATTAGTTTCTTGTATTTAATTACCTAGAGTAATTTTCAGCCCATATACCATAATTGTGGGCATATTGGCTCGTGTTCGAGTACATTTTTGCTGTAACTAAGAAAATTTGATTGCAGTAAATAATAAATACCTTATAAATGGTATATAAAACTGCATTGCCTTCTTTAGCCCAAACATTGGAATTATCTTGAAAATTGCTTGAGCAAAGCAGAAAACTTTGTTTTAGTGCAAGATTAATTAGTGTTTTACATATAACCAATCAATAATTAATTGATAAGGAGTTTGTATAAAAGTGCAATAGTCTTCAATCCTTACATCCCAGATATATATGGTCAAAGGTCATGAAAAAGAATTCATTCCACGCTCTTCCTTAGCATATTTTCTTCCATTTTTCTTGCCGTACGGCTAATGGACCAGGATAAAATTGTGATCATATAAATAGGAGAATTTTTTTAATAGTATTTTGAAAATTTGTAATCGTTTTTATGGTATAGTTAAATTGAATCCTATATAAATTGATTTTGTTTTTACCCTAAATGAGTAAAACTCACTCATGGAAATAGCAGTAAGTTACAATAAGCTTGATAAATTTATTAAAATGGTATATATATTGGTACATACATAAAGGGACGGAGCGGAAGAGCACCAGCAAAATTTCCTGCAACCTGTCTTACCCAGCCCCTTAAAAAAATCAGATTTCACTCTCCACCTGCTCTATTATCCAATACGGATTGCAGGTGTTTGGAGATGAGAGCTTGGAGAGTTAAATATTAAAAAAAAAAGGAACTAAAATTTTCTTTTCTTTTTCATTCTGATTTTTTACAGAGAATACAAGCTCTCCCTTACAGACCAACTAAACATATTTATACTCAAAAAGTTAATATTTTAAGCATAAATCTCTGAACATTACACATGTAATAAACACGTTTCAAAAAAATCTGCCCTACTGCTATTCTTATATGCATATATTATGATCAAACTCGCTAACACTTGATAATCGTCCATAAAATAAACTGGCCAAGCTTGCTAAAGTCGTGGGGCGGTCAATGATATTGTTAAATTTTTTTCAAGAGATTCTTAAAATTTTAAAAGTTATATATGTTAGTTAATACCTATTTTATATTTTTTTATTTATTTATTTTTTTAGATTGAGTTTTCTAAAATTTTTTAACTAATTATTTTTTTTAATTTTATTGAAAATAATAAAAAATTATATATTTGATTACATGTGTGTCGGACGTTATTTTTATTTATTGTTCCTTTAAAACTGTAAAAAAAAAAGAAAAATATTAAAAAAATAATAATTTAATTGAATATCAAAAATTAATTATCTTAATATATCATTTAGATGTTTGTTATTTCATAAGTTACTGGAATTTGAGCACTATTCTTTATTATGTTTGTATTATTATAATTGGGTTGTAAAACACCTAAAAAATTTAAAAAATTAATTATAATTTATTTTGACATTAGTAATTAATACAAAATTTTTATAAAATTAAAAATAATGAATTGAATCTTTCATGTTGATTAAAATTTATACTATTAAGTAGAAGAAAAATTGTCAAATATAAGAAAAAAAATTATAAGATGAATGATATATAGGATTCCGTTAATCTTGCAAGCTATAACCAACTTAACCAATAATTTTCAATAAATCCATAACAATAGATATATAACAATATACAGATGCAAATGTCATGTAATTCCATTTAGTTTCGTTATGATCCATCAAGCTAAATACTGCGTCTGGGAATTTCACAGAGCATGTGATAATAATTGGCCAGTAATATTAGACTTATTGTTCATATGTCATCAGAAACACTACATTTGAATGATTCATGGGTCATTTCATATTTATATATTGACCCGTATGTCCATCCGTAGCAATATATTGACTCGAAAGTCTATCCGTAGCAATATGGTGACTCGAAGGTTTATCCCTCAATTCATATAGAGATCCGTGAGTTTCTTTCATGAAATTTACAAATAATAGTCATGATGATCACAACGGCCTTAATTAAGTCCTATAAGAATGCACTGGCATGACATATGAATATTTATCACAAGATTTCATGTAATTTAATGACTGAGATTCAATACCAGTCCAAACAGTATATATCCAATAGTAAATCTCAATAAGTCAATTGGTCGAACTTTAATACCCACTCAATGACCAAATCACAATATTCAATGTCCGATGAATCTAAATGATCGGGTTTCATTACCGATTCAAACAATTCAAATATTATATATTCAAAGCAAATAAGTCAATTGATCAGGTTTCAGTACCAATTAAAGTAATTCAATTATCATATAATTTCAATATCAAATAATTTAGTTGACCGGGCTTCAATACCGGTCCAAATAAATTAAATATTATAAAATAATTCGTCATTTAATAACAAATCATTTGAAACAATACAAATAACACTTACCTCAAAACTGTGAGCTAGGTCGGCTCTCGGGTTGTTTACTCTGTCCCCCTTTAGAACTCGATGCTCCAAATTTAGGTACTCAAGAAGAAATTTTCATCAAAACGTAACCTGTGCTACAGTTTTGATCATCTTCCTCCTTCAGCCAGCAGCCATGTCTGCGATACCCTGTTTCTGGACCCAACTTTCAGGCCATTTTCCGGCTGTTTTTCGCCACCAATCTCTTCACAGGAATACCTTTAAGCTAACCCAAACCCCAAAATAACCCATGCAAGCTAGATTTTCTTCTTTTTATCTATTTCCCCCTTCCTACACACTATTTTGTTTCTGGAACCCTACTGTTTTCTTTGTTTTTCTGGCTTTCTCTTCCCTTTCTTTCCTTTCTAATCTATTCCTAATCACCTCTGGACTGTAAGGAAGCCAATGATAGGTTTCGTTTCCAGATTCTTTCCCTTTTTCTTTCTCTTTTATCTTTCTTTCTCTCTTTTCTATTTTTCCTTCGAAGCTACTGTGTTTCCTCACTTTTCCACCCCTTCACCACTTCATTCAGGTCCTTTTTTCATGCTTCATATCTCCAGCAAACTTCTTTTCCACCTACTTAGTTTTAAGTTAAATAATTCATAATAATCCTAAACCTTTTTATTCTTTTTCCTTCCTTTTCCCCTTTTTATTTTCTATCAAAATCCATTTTATTTTAACTCATTTTATTTCATTTTTAAGCTTAAAATAATAATTAAAAACAATGTTTAACGTTTCGGCGAAATCGGGTCCGAAAAATATTTGTGGCTCGGTCGGCGCTCGAAATCGATTCTGGAACCTCAACGAAGCCGGTAGAGCCAAAATCGTACGACGTCGTCATAGTTTTAGGGTTACAAAACAAATAAAATTTATTTAAATATCCAAAAAATCAAATGCAAAAATCATTTCTTTTAAAAAATTTGCATTTCCAATGTTTTATCGGTCACGGCAGCAAAACCTTAAACATGCCTCATTTACGTCTACTGACTGTAAACAAGCCTAGAAACTTAACTTATTCACATTTTTTACTTAATTCAATATCATATTCATATCTTTAATTTCTTAACAAATAAGAAAATTTTATTTAAAATGATACTTATGTGATAAGAAATATATATGCTTAAAATGATGTCATGTATAACGCTCGGTTTGGTTAGAGATGTCACATGTTCCATCATTCCTCTCACTACGTGATGGAGGACTGGTGGAATATGAGTCAGTTCTCGCTCGGTCGACCAATTCGTGTCAGTCTGTGGATACGCCTATGCTCTTCCAAGCCGAGCAGTAAATTCGGTTTGGGTATCTCCTGCCGATATCCGAACTGTCGCACTGTCCTGTTAGGGATGTGGAACTCGACCAAATCTATGAAAATCAACTACGTGATGGTGGTCCACATCTGTCGTCCCGCATCATACCTCGCCAATTGTCAAGACTGACAACTGATCTCTGTAACCCAACAATTGTAGCTGGTGATCTCCTGTAAATTCTTCTCAATCCGTCATCTACAAAAAAAGAGTAAATATTACTAAAATACCCTAAAACTAAAACCAATTATAAATTGAACGGGAGGAGCTACATACCTCCGCGCATAAGGACATCAGTGAAAAACCACAACATGCTTCTCGGGGAGAGTCGGGCGAAGAGTCGCTATCCTTTCCCAAACCAACACTTGTGTACCAACAAATCAGTAATCCATTTAAATAAATACTAAACATTTTTAAAATAAAATAAAACTCTTAAATTAAAAAAAATTATTTGTAGCAAGAGCAGGTACCCTCTGATATACTCGCATCTAGTCACTGTCTGGTATAAGTTGCGGTAGAGATAAGTCAGGACGACACTCTCCCAACTGTATTCTCGACAAGCACTGAAGTCTTCGAGCATAGGGACCAATATCAGGGACGTGCTGTTCTTTGAAGAATCGCAAAATAGAAATCCTCCTATCAGCCACAGCACGTAACATTGAGCACGTTGCTGGTAAATGTGCTCCGGTGCGGCATCATTAAATGCCTGTTGGCATAGCGAAGCATGATCCTGCTCCCCTTAAAATCAATGTCAGCGAGTGCGAATTCAAAGAAGTCGATGAAGTACTAACGCCAACTGACAGCAGGCCTCTGAAATTGACCGCTAACGGGCGTCCGTCGACAGGGAGTCTAATTATGACCTGTAGCATGATGGTCATCTCCCTGAACGGTAGGTATAATTGTTGCCGGCCCGATTCCGGTCTTTCCGATTTTATTGAAAAACCGAAAAGATTAAAAAAAAACATTTGTTTAAAGGTGATAAAACATTTTTGGTTTGAAATGCCGAGCCAGTCGGTCTTAAAAATTTTGAGTCGCCACCCATTCGGGAACCGGTTTTATTTGAAAAACCAAATTTTATTTTTAAAAATTGACTCCATTTTTTATTTTTGGATAAGGCAAAATCCGAACCAAAAATTCCGGGTAAGAGGGTAAGGTACGTTAGCCGAAATTGCATTTCGACTAACGCCCGGATTTACCGGCCTCTTAAACCGAAGTTT
>CANUEY010363299.1:0-17494 GCA_948099555.1 Croton setiger
AATAGAGAAGAGATGTCATATGTTATACATGTATTGTATGAATGACATGATTATGAATTTTGTGAATATGTGAAAGACATTAACATGTTTAAAGAGTGATAGCAATGTGTTATATGTTTTGGTTATGTATATAAGTTATATGTTATGTTAATAGAGTTCTTGGATAAACAGGCAGAGTACTATGTAAATATGGTTTGTAATATGTTTGGTATGAGTTTTTGGTTTATGCTTCTATTATATGATCTGTGAATGTTTGAAATGAAATTAGATTAATGTAATATCAAAATGTTAAAAAAATGGCATGTTTTATGACGTAAGGTAACAAGAGAGGACGTTACATTTAGTGGTATCAGAGCTGGTCTACGACCCCACAGGGCGTAGCTTTATATGTAGTCTTGAAAGCATTTGGAAACATAGTATGAGCATATTTGCATAAATAGGAACATGCTACATGATCATGAGTTACATGCATTATCGAGGAGAGAGAATTTGGCTGACCAAGAGTACCCTAATGGAGTAGCATTTTAAGTTGCTTTCACTTGTATATGAAAACAAGTGGTTATAAAGTTCAGTTACTTGAATTGAACTGAGAAGTTTTAGCAGCAGTGAACTTTTTGGTAATTTATCGGCTGCTATAGAGTTATTTTGTCATAAAGATGTTGAGATTTGATTGAATATGATGAAAATTAGAGATTTGAGAAAGTGTCTATTTTAAAAGATTAATGGAATGGTGGTGTGAAACCAGTGAAATTTGCTATAAATAACAAATGAATTGGTTTTTCCACAGTATATAATTGTTAAATTTTGTTGAGTACTTGGAATGAAATGGTTATGTGATGCTGAAACAGGAAATAAATAAGGAAAACCCATGTAAGAAGACAGGATTTTTGAAAAGAAAGGTAGTAATTCATAGAGTTAATTGATAAAAGAATAGGAGAAAATTCTGGAATCAAAGAGAGAGTCAGGGAAAGCTTTAAAAAAAAAGTTTTTGCTGAAAATCCCATTGAGTTTTGATTTTCTTTCCTTTTTCGAAATCTGTTGATCTTCTGTAAAAGCTAATTTTAATTCCATTCATTTCCCATCTGTATGATTCTGGTTTCTGGATGATTCATGGTATTCAGCTAAAATAGGAATATTTTAATCGGTTGAATGGATTAATTATTTTGTTGTCTGACTGAAATGTGTGGTTGCTTAAATTGGAAACTTCTCTTGTTTGTTAAGCAAATATGTTTGCATTATTTCTAAATAGATATTGGTTCTGGATAGAGAGTGAACTCTTTGTTGACTTAGCAGCCTATTTGTTTCTAGGAATGTGTGATTAAGTCACAGGTGCAAAAATAAAATGATTACAGATTGATTATGAAAGTTTTTGCTATGTTAATTTGTTTCTGGGTTAAAAAAAAAATCTTTAGGTTTCGGATGAAGATGTTGGATCATCATTTGTACATTTCTGTTGAGATCACTGAATGCATGGAGTATTTGGTTTCTTAAAAAAAAAGTTAAATATATCTTATTTTCATTTGTTGATGGCTGTATCTGGATGTTACTTCTCTATTTTTAAGCTTGTAGAGTCTGCTTGAAATAAATACATTGAGCTTTTGTGTATCTTGTTGCATTCTAGAATCTGCTGTTGTCAATAAGGCTATTACACAGGTTGCATTTTAAAACTGTTATTTGTATTTATCCTATGATACATTAACATCTTTTACTCAATTCTTTTGAAGATAAAATATGGTCTATGATAAAGATAAATGACTACATGTTGCTTTGTTTGGTTTGGTTATATTATTGCCTCATTCTAGTTAGGCTTTGTAATGCATTATTGTTCTATGTTCTGCCCATAAATGCTTCTTGCTTTGATATTATGTTTTGATTAAACATGATGCTGTTAAGATATGTTGAAGGAAATCAAGGTTTGGTTTCATGCTACCCTTTTGTTGTTACTGTCTATGTATGGGGTTCTACAATAGGTCCATGTGTTGTTGTCATTGCTTGAAATCCAGTGCAGGAAATTGTTCTTAAATTGTTAAAATTTGGCAATCTCATCTTTTGTTGTAGTCTGTTGCTATTTAGACCTCCATTTCTGATCATTTTAAACCATCACATGCAATTGTTGTCACAAGCATCTGCCCTTATTGTTGACGCTCGATTTTTGACCCCCAAAATCTAAAAGAGAAATGTTTAAGGAAAAGAAAGTACATTTATTTTATTTTTAATTTCTCCTTATTTTGTAAAAATTGAGAAAAGGAAAAAAGAGGAAAAAAAAAGGGAAAATATTAAAGGAAGAAAAGATGAAAAAAATAATAAAAGAGAGAGAAGAATTAGAAGGGAAAAAAGGAAAAAAGGGAAAAATGTGAAAGAAAATAAAAGAAAAGGAGAAATTTGAAAAGAAATTGGAAGTAGAGAGGAAGATTTGAGGGAAGGAAGGACGAAATTGAAGAAAGGAGGAAAGAAGAGGGGTAGAAAAAGAAATTAAAGAAAAGAGAAGGAAGGAGAAGGAAATAAACTGAACCAAACTGGAATTGGTTTGGTTCAAGATTTATATCCCTGATTTCAGACGTCCAAAACGACGCCGTTTCATTAAGTAATGAAACGGCGCCGTTTCATTAAAGCCAAAACGCAGCATACAAGCCTAAAACGACGTCGTTTTGAGGCCAGGAAAAACAAAAAAAAAATAAAAGAAAGGAAAAGAAACAGAAGCCTGGCAATAGACGAAGACGATCGAAGAACACAGAGGCAGAGATGAAGAGGAGACCGAAGACGTGAGGCAAAAGGGAATCGAAGAAGCAGAGACATCCGCGAAGAGGAGATCGAAGAATTAAGAAGCAGTTAGAATGGAAGACGACGTCTAAGGAGGAGACGGCTCGAGCTATAAAAGGAAAACGAGGCCAGAAGCAAAAGGTCCAGTGGCAAGGGTTCCAAAAAAATTAGAGGGTTTTCGGTGATTGTAATTGAGGGTTCCAGAAAATAAACAGAGGGGAGAGAATCGAGAGTTTCCACACATAAAACTGTAAGCAATTCCCAATAGGAATTCTAGGGTTTTTGCCCAGAAAATGGGAATTTTTAGTTTAGGGATTTCAGTTTGAAATTTTGGGGATTTCTGGTTTCCAAATCAATTGGAAAACAGGAGTCTGTTTACTTCAATTTGTAATCTTTAAAAACGCTGTCAAGGGATTTCATTCGTTCCTGTAAAATTGTTGTAAATCATTGCTGATTAAAGCTTGGAATCAAATTCGAGGTATTCCTCTTTAACTTTAGTTCCAAATTCTCAAGTTTTCTTCTTTCTGCTTTAATTCCATCGCTTTTTCCAATCTGCTCATGTTTTCATGTTGTTTAACTTGAGTAATGATTATGTTATGTCTGACGGAACAATTTAATTTCTATTGTTGATTGAGTTGAGTCAGATATATGAGTTGATGAAACTGTTCTTGTCTGCTGACCTGGAGTCCAGTTTATGTCTAGTAAGTCTGAGCATCTGGAGTTACGGGATTGCTTGTAACGTCCTCTCTTATACCTTAAGTCATAAAACATGCCAATTTTTTTTAACATTTTAAATTCTCGTTTTTACCTAATTCCAATTCAAACATTAACATACATAAAACCAAAAGCATACACCAAATATTAAACATAACGTATTACAATCCTTTAATTACAAACCGATAACCTATTTATCCCAAAACTTTATTAACAGAACATATGACTTATAAACATAACCAAAACATATAACATATTGCTATTACTTTTTAAACATGTTAACGTCTTTCACATTTTTACATCATACATAATCATGTCATTCATATCATACATGTATAGCATATGGCATCTCTTCTCTATTACTTTTACTTCTGGTTAATCCTGTTTTACTCTGCACTATAAGCATACTCAAACATAACATGCTTTAATTTACTATATCACAACACACAAGCACGATCAACATATAATAACTCGACATGTAATGCAATGTCGTCCACCATGCATATGACATGTCATACTTTATTTACTATATCACATATTCATTTAATCATAGGCATTATTAAATATGTTACAAACCATAAGACAAAAATCTACATGATAGGATGATTCAAATGATGAAATACGAGAGAGAGAGATCCTAAGCTTCGGTCGACCGACCAAGAGGAATGATGATGGAACTGACGCTGTCAGTTGCCCTAAGGAAACCTGGAATCATGTAAGGCAATTTAATGAGTTGCGAACTCAGTAAATGCAAACTATATAAACAAATCAATAAAACATAATTGCAAAAATATTAAACAAAACCTGTCAAAGGAATTTATATCTTAGTACTCCTCTTATCCAAATAATCACAGATATTATAATCTGTGTTACTTTCATATCCATATTAGTTAACACATGTTCATATACAAATGTAAACATAGCATATAAATCAAACATGTAATTTGGTTAATCATAACTTATCAAAATAACATGATTCCAGATCATATTCATCGTTTCATAACATAGCAATATCAAACAGCAGACCAGAAACCACACGGTGTGATTTGTATGAGTCGAATACTCAGCAAGTGCTAAGTATTCATCAAAGACATATCAACGTCGCTCAATATTAGGTCATAGATAACATATATATCAAATCCTCTCTTAAAATGCCTAATGACATGTCATTCTTCTTTTCTTTAGTTGTGATTTATCGACCAAGTGTTGCCTCAGGAATTTCACGGTATATTAGTAACCATAGCTGGCCAGCAGACCTGTAAGATTGGAATATATCATCGGTCAAAAAGGGGATCCGTGGATCAACCTTTATTATGCAGTATTCACCAAATCATTCTGCATCGTATAGGACCCGTAGGTCTCTCTGTAACATATAGGACCCGTAGGTCTCTCTGTAACATATAGGACTCGTAGGTCTCTCTATAACATATAGGACCCGTAGGTCTCTCTGTATCAAATAGGACCCGTAGGTATTTTCGTCAAATCATAGAGAAACTGTAGATTTCTCTCGTGAAATCTGCAAACACTTGCTACGATAATCACAACGGCCATAATTAAGTTCTGTGAACATGTACTTGTAAATCATACTTGTCATATCGTCAAGCTTCATATAATCATATAACCGGGTTTCATTACCGATTAACATTAACAAATATATATCATATAAACCAAACCAATTAACTCAACTATCGGGTTTCCATACCGACTCAGGAACCACAAACATAGCAATTCATATATCACATATATCCAATTGACCGGGATTCATACCGGTCCAAAAAGTTCATCCTAAAAACATATAATAGCAAGTCATACCTCATAGGTGATCAGATCTCAATTCCAGTCTATACAGCTCAATATATCATGCTTGGCAATATCACAAAGTTCATATCAAACATACATAAGTAAGTGGTCTTAGCACTTACCTCACTGCTGTGAATTCGGGTGGTCCTCGGGTTCCTTATTAAATAACTCAGCTGGTCGGATTTTAGAACTGAGTTAGGAACCATAAGCATCACAATTCATATGTCCAATATCTCTAAGGGACCGGGCTTTAGTACCGGTCCAGACAGTTCAATAATACTATAACATCTCATTTTCATATATCACAGATGACCGGGCTCCAATACTGGTCCAAACCATTTAATAAATATCATATAATTTCATTTCCATATATCACAGATGACCGGACTCCAATACCGGTCCCAACAGTTCAATTATAGCATATAACAGCAATCTCATATATAACAGATGACCGGGCTTCAATACCGGTCCAAACAATTCAACATAGCATACTTAGCAAATTCACAAAGTCCAAAATCAAACATATAAGTAAGTGGGTTTAGCACTTACTGTACTGCTGTGAGCTCGGTTGGGTCTCGGGTAATTCACCCCGCCCTATTCGAGGACTCGACGCTCCTATAATGCATAACATGGCAACGATGTTCAAATAACCAAATCAGAAATCCATATATGCTATGATGCATGATTTCATAATTAATCACTGAGTTATCTATGTTTAAAAATAATCCTATATATTTCCAATTTAAAACTTATCTCATAACATAATAACATTTTTATAAATCTCAATTTTCCATATAAAAATTATAATTAAGAATAATTATAATTATTAAAACCAAAACTATATTTAAATAAACCAAACAAATAATTAAAACCAATTTCATACTTAAATTCTTTAACCAAACATTTAAATTTGAATTTTCAGTCTCAAAACGATCTCCAAATAAATTTCTGACGTCAAAAAGGAATTCAAGATGTCGAAATTAAGCTGGAAGGGCTAAAACATAATTTATAAAAGTTTCCAGGTCAAAAGTGCAATTATTAAAAATTGAGGGACCAAAATGCAATTATCCAAAAATATCAAATCTACCCAGATGGGCCATTTTGCAGTGTTTCTGTCACACCCCCGACCAGAATCATACGTCATTTTGACATCATTACATGCATTTTATGCATTTTTATTTAAAATGCATTAGAGTTGATATGATATTTGGCATTAACATGAATTATATGAGTTGAAAATGATAATATATGAATTAGAAATGATAAACAAAAGAGGTTTTAAGTTCATTTACTGTCGAAAGATATAAACGGAGCCAATTAGGGTTTTTGGCTCATGCGACCGAAAAATATTGGAAACGTGCAATATTTTAAAGTAAATGATTTTGATATGATTTTATATGTTTACATATATGATTTAAAGAGTTTTGGGACCAAAATTATACGACAACGTCGTACGGTTACGGTTCCGTGAAAATCGTCGAGGTTTCAGCTTGGTTTAGGGCACCGATCGAACCGCGGCAAATTTTCGGATTCCAATTTTTACGAAACTTTATACACGTGTTATACTATTTATTTCGACACCTAAAATGAATTTTAAGCTGGTGCTAGACACAATCGGTGGCTGAAATTAGAGAAATTATGAAGTGAAGAAGTAAATTATGTAACCTTAGTTGTTAAGTTAATCAAAAAGGGATTTTGGTGTAAAGTGAGAAACAGAAGTGTTGACGCTTGATTTTGCACCCCGAAAATAACCAAGGATGATTAGAGTTCCAAGCTCGGAATTTTCAGAATTCCTACTCAACTCGATTTTCCTCTTTTCCCAAAATATTTTTCGATGTTTTAATCGTTGACACATTTTAAGAAATTCCCAAAATTTCCCTTCTATTAACAAAAATATATGTTTTTCAGTGTGTTTTTATTTTTCAATTTGCAAAAGAAAAATATAAGAAAAAGAAAACGAATCTAAAAAGAATGATTTGTGATTTTAATCTTAAAAATCAATTTTAAGATTAAAATGGCAAATGTTTATATTTTATTCTTGATTTCGGTTTTTTTAATCGTAGCACATTTTATGTTTTTAATTTTAATTAATTTGAAAATTAATTAGAAGGGTTTAATTAAGAGAATTTGGAGAAAAATAAGAAAAAGGATTAAATTGAAGAGAAATAAAAGAAGTTAGAAAAATTGGAAAGTGGGAAAAGGGAAGGAAGGGCCCGATTGAAAGAGAAAAGAAAGAAGAGGGGGCCAAAGTCGAATTCTGGAAACCAGAGGGGTGGAAAGCAGAAACGCCAGAAAGAAGGGGCCAAAACGGCGGCGTTTAACATGAAAACGACGTCGTTTTGGTTTAATAAAAAAAAGAAACAGAAAGAAAACAGATCAAACAGAAGCTCTCGAACGAAGAAGCAGAAACCCTCGAATGAAAATGAAAAGGGAGAGACGAAATGTAAACAGAAATCTAACGAAAGGGAATTGATGTTTCCCAGTTGGAATCGAAGGAGATGGAGGAGAGAGAAGCTATCCCTCGACAATTTCTGAAAGTTGACAATAGACGATAGAGACAGAAAGTGAAGCGAAAGAGGCTCGAAGAGATAGAGAGACGGCTGCATCCAAAAGGGAGACGTGGCCGCGGGAGGATCACAAGGCCTTCCCTTGAAAAGGGAAGGTGGAGGCTTCTAGAGAGGGAGGAGTTTTTCGAAAGGGAAAAGAAAATCAGAGAGAAAAGCTTTCTGGGGAAAGAAATTGTAAGTCTTCTGTATTAGATTTAGGGTTTCTGCTTTCGATTGTTAGTGGGATTTGATCTGATTTCTATAAATTAGGGAGGGATTCTAAAATTAGGGTTTTGATTTCAGAAATTAGGGATAGTTAGATTTTAGGGTTTCTATATTCAAAAGTTAGGGATTAGATGTTTATCACTTCTGATTTGGAGATTGCTGTAAAGAATATTCAATTGTAAAGATTCTGGAAAGGTCAATAAAGATTGAAAGCTTTTTGTAAGGTATTCATCTTATCTGTTTCTTCTTCCTTTTCTGTTCTATAATGAAACTGTATGTGGTTGAACCAGATTGAATGTGGGAATTGCTTTCTATTTTCTGCTTTTTGTTCTTTTTTGGGATTTTGCTGGAACTATTTGTGAGTTTATCTGAAGCATATTTGAACTTCATTGCAGTTCATGTTTTCTGTTCATAATGTTTATTTATGTTTGGGAATTATGTTAGCTGTATTGGACATTAACTGCTTTCTGTTCTGTTTTGAGAAAAGTACTTCTGCCTGCATGGAAACATGGTTTAACCAGCTTCCTGGAATCAATTTCTTTGTTGGATCTTGGTTCTTTTTGTAGTGGTCTGCCTTTATCTTTGTTTTACTCCCCATCTGGATAAGTTCCTGGGATCCATGTTGCATGTTTTTAGTCTTCCTGTTTGTTACTTGTTGCTTCTGTGTTGATGGTTAAAGTTAGTTTGTTGTTTGGATTGCAATGCTGTTATGCCTTCTGTTTCTATTATGCCTTTTGTTTTTTATGGTCTTAATTCCTATCCTGCATGAAGCATGTATCATTGTAATTATGTTAATGGTCATTTTAGGATTTTACATTGTATCCATGGCCCGTTGTGTTGGTTCTATTGAACCCACTTTTGTTTAAACTAGGTTGTCGATGTTGATAACATATGCTGGAGTGTTTATTTCCTTGCAAGCATCCCCACATCCATTCTGCTCCAAGTTAGCACAAGTATGCTGCAATGCTTTGCATTTCATTTCTGTGAGTTAGCATCTTAGTCTGTTGTTCCTGTGTTCAGTGTGTTGTTTCTGCCTCTAACATACTGCCATGCTGCCAAGGCCTAGGAACAACAAGTGTTTCTGCTAGGTTCTGATGCCTGTTTTGGGTGGTCGTGGGAGCTTGGCATGTTAGTTGTATCTCAATATCATGAGTTGTTGTTTGATCTCCAGTCTGAGATTTTGTGAGTCTCTGGGTTGCTACTTCAATTGAGGCAGCTTTTGTTTCCTTTTGTTGTTACAGTCAATATTGCATCTCATTCAAACATTTGTTATCCAGAATCAATGTCATGCTTCTGCCATGTTGTGTGCATCTCAAAACTGCCTGTGCTGTCATCCAGGTTGGCATGTTTTCTGTCTCTGCTTCCCTTCCTTGACTTAGTGCTTGTCATTCCAATTCCTATGTTCTGTTGTTAGGTCTTTGTTTAGATTAACCTAGATGCTGCATTCCTCTTCTGCCCGCTTCAACTGTATATCAATTTAGGCCTAGATTCAGGCTGCATGGCTGCTGATTTTCTGGTTGTTGAAGGTTAGGTTGATTTAGGCCATTTTACATGCTGTGTTGATTTCAGGACTTATAAATATTAAGAAATAGAAGGACTAAACTGAATATTTCACATGAATGGACTGAATGGTTGATTGTGTATTTTATGAGGTGCTTAATGATGATGACCTGTTAAGTGTAATTGAAACAGTAAGGGGCAGAATTGCAATAGTGCAAAATATAGGGGCAATTTTGTAAATTTAATAAAATGTGAGTGCCAAATGTGTAATTGTGCTGAAATGTCTTCCAAATGTTGTTTTTTTTTTGTTTAATCAATTATGTAATGGATTTCTCATGAAATAGGGTTTGTTTGGTTGACTTTTGGAAATAGGGGGCAAAATGGTAATTTTCCAAAACATGAGGACCAAAACTGTAATTTTCCACTCTTGAACTGAATTGATAATTTGGCATGTTTTGAATGTTTGCAAACTGTTTTGATGTTGTTTTTATAATAAAATTAACTTTTAGGGCTGTTTTGTAATTTTGAAAAATATGGGGGTTAAAATGTAATTTTCTATATTTTGCATTTAATTGTTAAATTGACGTGTTTTATATGTTTTGTATGTTGTTTTGTGCTATTTAAATGTTTTGTATGTCAAATGATAATTTTTCCCTCTCGGGGACCTTTTTGCAATTTTTGTAAAGTCCGAGGACTAAATTGTAATTTTTCCTATTTTGTCTTTAATTGCTAAATTTGGGCGCCGGGTTTTAATTCGGGAATAATTCGGGTAGAATGTAATTTTTAGGACCGCATTGTAATTATTTTCTCCAGAATCGGAGAAAAAATAATTTAAACTAAGGGCTGTTTATTTTTCTGCGATTAAATTTCCGCAATTTATCGCTTTCTGTTACGTGCTTGTGTAAACGACTTTAATCACCGTTTAGGAACATCGCTAGTTGCTTTTCAAAATAATAGTCTTAACTTTTAATTTTTGGAAAATCAAAATTGGTTTCAGAGGCCGGTAAATCCGGGCGTTAGTCGAAATGAAATTTCGGCTAACGTACCCTACCCTCTTACTTCAGATCTTTGGTTCGGATTTTGCCTTATCCAAAATAAAAACAAAGTCAAACTTTTTGGTTTTTCTAAAAACTGGTTCCCAAAATGGGTGGCGACTCAAAATATCTTTAAGACCGACTAGTTCGGCACCGCAACCAAAAATGCTTTATCGCCCGCCTTTTTCAAAATCGAAAATTTTGTAACCTTTCTCGGCTTCCCGAAATGAGCCGGGGAGGGCCAACCTGTTGGCGGAAAATTCCGGCCGTCAATAAGAAGCAGCTGCTGGATTACTTTTGGTTTCTGGCACATCTTGTGGCTGTAGTGAAGAGCTGAAAGGGTTGGCTACTGCAGGAGTTAGAGGAAGGAGAAGAAAACGTGAGAGAAGAAAGAAAGAGAAAAATAGAGAAAGAAAGAGAGAGAGAGAGGAAATTCGTGTAAAACCTTTGATTCAGTGTGCTTAGTATGTTTTCTAGTATGAGTATTAGTTGATTAGAAGTGAGAAATATTGAAGAGAGAGGCTGGTTTGTGAGGGAGAAGAGAAAAATGAATTCTGGGTTAAATTCTGGTTTTTTTTTTTTTTGCAGTTTCGTGAGGCCTACTTTGAGGCTTTGTATCTTTGATTTGGGAGTGCATGGGAGAGTTTGGCTTCGATAGAGTTGTAGAGGACATGTAGGAGAAGAGTTTGGTGGTTTTAGTTTGCCGGAAGACCGCCGGAGGTGGTCGTAACGACCGTCGGAAGTTGAGAGAAATAGGCAGTTTCTGGTTCTAGGTAAAAATTAGTGTAGGGAGCCAACTTTGAGCGTTTATATCTTTCAATCTAGAGGGCTTTTGGGAATTTGGCTCTGATGGTTAGATAGAGGGTGTGCAGAGGAAGAGAACAGTGGTCGTAGTTTACCAAAAGGTGGCCGGAGGTGGACGTACGGTCGCCTGTAAGTTGGCTTGAGAGGCTGAGTTTTGGGCTAAACAGTGGTGGCTGGAGGTTAGGGAAGATCAAAATGCAGGGGAGGCTTGCGTTTTGACCCCAGAACACGCGCCCTAAACGGCACTGTAAGGCTGCATTTTGGGAATTAAGGGAGCAGCCAAAACGACTTAAGTCCTTGCGGTTTTGAGGCGTTTTACACGCCTGGCACCCATTTTTTGGTATAATTCTGGTTTAGCCCCTGAAGTTTCTGCCGCATTACAATTTAGTCCTTTTGGGCAATTTTGCAAATAATTTTAATTACAGATTGGCCCATGAACTTATAAATGTTTATATTTTTGACCCAGAGACTTTTATAAATTATATTTTGGCCCTTCCAGCCTAATTTCGACGTCTTGAAACCGTTTTTGACGTCACAAATTAATTTTAAGGCCGTTTTAATCCTGAAATTAGAGATTTAAATATTTTATTAGAGATTTAAATCTTTTATTAGAGATTAATGTTTATGAATTTATTTTAAAGTATTAAAGAGTTTAATTAAAGTTTATAAATGGTTTTAATAATTATAAATATGATTAATTATAATTATTATATATTAAATATATATTGTCAATTATTTTTATATTGACATTAAATGATTTTAAAGCAGAGATTTTTAGAGATTGAGTTTTAAATTATAGAAAATTAGTCGGATTGAAATTAAAACTCAATTAAATTAGAGAATTAAATATTAAAGAATGCATCATAGCTTATATGGGTTCCTAAATTGATTTGTTGAACATGGTTGCTATGTTATGCATTATAGAAGCATCGAGTTTGAGAGCGGCACGGGGTAAGCAGCCCGAGGCCCCACCGAGCTCACAGCAGAGAGGTAAGTGTTAAACCACTTACTTACATGTATAGAGAGTTGATATGTGATATTGCTTAATATGTTATATGAAATTGTTTTTGGACCAGTAATGAAGCCCGGTCAACTGTGGTATATGAAAATTGAAATGTTATAGTTGATTGAATGGTTTGGACCAGTACTGATGCCCGGTCAACCAGAGATATATGATATATGAATTGCTTTGTTTGTGGTTCCTGAGTCGGTACTGAAATCCGACCAGTTGAGTTATTTGATCTGATATAGAGATGTATATGTCGTTGTCACCGGTACTGAAACCCAGCTATATGTTTATATGAGAGATATTACTATGAAATGTATATTGCATAAATGCATTTCCACAGAACATAATTACAGGCGTTGTGATTATTGTAGCCAGTGTTTGCAAATTTCACCAGAGTAAACCTACGGGTTTTTACAGAGAGGCTTACTGGTCTATATGATATAAAAGGACCTACGGAACCTATATGCTGCAGAGTGATCTTTGGATCTTACAAATTGATCTTCAGATCTTACAGAGAGAGGTTTGACCGACGGTATTCCGGGTCTTCCTTATTTACTGGATCTAGTTAGAGAACCGTTTGAGGTGAAATTCTCGGGGCAACACTTGGTCGATAAATCACAACTAAAGAACAGAGAAAACATGACATATAGTATTGTATGCATATAGAGATGATGTTATATGATAAATATGGTTTAAACTCATTACTTAATGATATGTTTTGATTATATTACCTTATATGCTGATATTGTTTAGATGTGGTTTACACTTGTTGAGTATGCGACTCACCAAATCGCAATATATGTTTTAGGTCAGCAGTCCGAGTGAAGTACTGACGCTTCACTCGTCTATGCACAGGTCGGTTTAGCTGAAGCCTAGGCCTCTCTCCTCTCACAATTCATATTGTAAATGTTGCATATAGTTTTTGTTATACTTTGTGATGTAAGCATAATTATATAAGTTTTTGGCATGTAAATATATGGTGCTATGCTATATAGCCTTTTGGATAAATTGTTGTTATATCCATGCTTTGATATATGTAAAGTATGCTATGTTTATATATGCCTATAGTGCAGAGAAAGACCAGTTTAACCTGAAGTAAGGTAAAAGAGAAAAGATGTCTTATGCTGTTATATGTTTGATATGTGAATGTTATATATATGTGATAGAGATTAAAACAGAGATAGCAACATGTGATGTATGTTATGTTATATATAAAAAAATGGCATGTTTTATGACATAAAAGTATAATAAGAGGTGTTACAGTTTTAGTAACTACAGGAGTCAAATTGCAATTTCCATAATTTAATTCTGCTGGACTAAATTGAAAAAAATTCAAAATTCAATCTGCTGAATTAAATTGCAAAAACATATAAAGTTCAGTGGGTCAAAACAGGGTTTTTTACCGAAATCCAGGCACCAGAACAACTATTTCCCTCAAAACGCACAGCCCTGTGTCATTTCACTCGCGCGCCCCGCAGAGATCAAAACGTAGAAACTGTGAGCGTTTTGGCTCAGCAGCTCACCCGCGCGCCCGCACCTGGTCCCAAAATGCACGCCTAAGGTGCCATTTTGGACCTTCTTCAACCTCGGGCAGAGCCCCCTTTCCAGAATCCCCTGTTTTCCTGATAAGAATTTCCGGCCAAAAACGGCCTCCCCAGCTAATTTCCCGGCCAAAACTCAACTTAAATCTTTAGCCTAACCTCTCTATAACCTTTTCCAACAGATTAAACCAACTCATGCACAATATTTTCTTCTCTTTTCTCTCTTCTTCCCACTGTTATCGTTTTATCCCCTGTTCTAGAAACCCTACTGGTTTCTCACTTTTCCGGCCAACCAGACGTCCATCTCTCTTTCCTAACCCCTTCCTCAACTTCCCTGGACATTAAGGAACATCACCAAGTGATTTTTTGGCTGCTCTTTCTCTTTTCTCTTATGTTTTCTTTCTTTCTTTCTCTCGTTTTTCTTTTCTTTTCTAGTTTCCTTTGTTTGCTTCTGTTCTCTACCAAAACCCAAGATTCTAATCCTCTCTCCAGCACCTACTCAAGCTATTTTAATCCCCAAAACCTATCCTTAACACCTCCATCTTGGTTATTAAACATAAACCTCAAATAATGTACTTTACCCTTTCATTAGGATTTTCTCACTAACCATTCAAAATTTCACTTTTAATTTCTGCCCAATTCACAACCTATTTTGGATTTTAGTAGTGTTTTGAGGTTAAAACAATTAAAATAACATGTGGGTGAAGTTTCGTCAAAATTGAAATCCAAAAACGAGTCGTCGTTCGATCGGTGCCCTAAACCGACTCCGAAGCTTGACGTTTTTCGCGGAACCGAACCCGTACTACGTCGTCGCAAAATTAGGCTTCCGAAAATCTTTAAAACATATTCATAAACATGTCAAAACATATCAAAGCCATTTGGTTCATATTTTATGCGATTTCGGCATTTTCCAATCGCGCGGGTTCGAAAACCCTAATTAGCTTTGTTTGTCTTTCGACATCAAACGAGCCTATAACATAACTTTTTTTTCTTATTCAAATCATAATTCATCATGTTCCAATAATATAATCCATAATTAACTTGTTTAACAAATTAAATCATAATGCATTTTAATGAAAATGCATAAAATGACGTCGGAGCAACGTAAGGTTTAGGGTTGGAATGTCATAACTCTCCTCTCCTTAAGAATTTTTTCCTCAAAATTCCATACTTGTACTCACAAACAGCTGTGGATACTTCTCTCACATCCGAGCCTCTGTTTCCCAAGTGGCTTCGCCCTGAGAATGATGCTTCCAAAGCACTTTAACCATAGGAATGTCTTTGTTTCGAAGCTGTTGGACCCTGAATTCCAAAATTTCCAATAGTTCATCTGTATAACTCAAATTCTCAGCCACATCAAATGTCTGTTCGTTGATCACATGAGTAGGATCTAATTTGTATCTTTTAAGCATGCTTACATGAAAAACATTGCGGATCTGTGCCAAGTCCGAAGGTAAAGCTAACCTATAAGCCAATGGACCAACTTTCTCTGTGATTTCATATGGACCAATGTACCATGGTCGTAGTTTTCCTTTCTGCCCAAAACAGATAATGCCTTTCCAAGGCGAAACACGGAGGAAAACCTTGTCCCCGACACTATACTCCATCTCTCTGCGATGTTAATCCGAATAGCTTTTCTGTCTATCTTATGCAGCCTTTAGCTTTGCCTTAACAATGCGAATTTTGTCCACTGTTTCCTGAACTAGCTCTGGACCCTCTAACGTTCTTAATCCCCCTCGTCCTAACAAATAGGACTTCTGCACTTCCTGCCATAGAGTGCCTCGTATGGAGCCATACCAATACTGCTATGAAACTGGTTGTTGTAGGCGAATTCCATCAAACTGATGTAGTTATCCCAAGAACCTTGGAATTCCAACATACAAGCCTGCAACATATCTTTAAGTGTCTGTATAGTACTCTCAGAGTCCGTCTGAGGATGAAAAGCAGTACTGAAGTGTAACTTCGTGCCCAAAGTTGTTTGTAAACTTTGCCAAAACCTCGAAACAAATCGTGGATCTCTGTCAGATACAATGGATAAAGGTGCTTCATGTAGTCTGGCCACCTCGTTCACATACTCAACAGCCAGCTGATCCAACGAAATGCCCCACCGGATCGGAATAAAATGAGCTGACTTCGTAAGTTGATCCACAATTACCCAAAGAGCATCATGCTTCCTGTTGACGCTTAATTTTTGTCCCAAAAAGTACCAATTAAGCTTGAAGAGATCTCCAGAAATTCCGAAAACAGCTCAGCTCTCAGAAAGTTTTAAGTTTTTCTCTCTTACTTCTGGAATGTTTTATTGCTTTCAATTTCAAAAATTCCTTTTTCTTAAAAAAAAAATAATATATTTGAGCCTTTTTCTTTTTTAATTTTAAAGAAATTAAGAAATATTTATAGAAAACAAAAGAAATTCCAATTTTAGTTTGATTTTCCTTTTTGAAGAATTTTTAATTTTGATTTTAATTTTTGTTTTGCTTTGATTTCAATTTTAAAATTAAAATATCGTTTAAAAATAATATTTGAAAGAGTGTTTTAATTTTTATTTTTAAAGAAAAAATAAAATTAATGAAGAAAATTGAAGAAAATGATAAAATTGAAGAAGAATGAAAGAAGTTGGGTAAGTTAGAAAGGAATTAAAAGCAGAAAGGACATAATTGCACACGGAGATAAAGTTCTCGTGGTGAAAATAGAATTCTAGAAAGTTGAGAGGTAGAAAGCAGAAAGGTTGAGATTCAGAGACCAAAACGACGTGTCATTTTGATTAGAAGGGAAACGACGTTCAAGGAGTGCGCTGCGTTTAGTTAAAACGCAGCGAATGACTTGTCGTTTTGATGAGTAAAAAGGCAAAAAAAATAAAGGGGAAAAACGTCGTCGTGTACCTACAGAAACAGAACGTAGACAGAAAGATGAATTGGGAATTAGGGATTTGGAGTACCAAATTGAAAACACAGTCGAGAGTTACAGTCGAAATCAAGTGCGAAATTGAACTTGGAAACAGAAGAAGAGGAGTGAAAATGGGCGAGGAAAATACGAGTGAGAGAGAGAGAGAGAGTGGGAGCAGAAAGTAAGAGCACCAGAAATGGAAATTGGGCGTGTAATGAACTGCAACAGAAAAGGAAAAAGAGAAAGAAGAAGTGGAGAGGAGCGTCTGGAGGTTGGAGTTCGTACGAGCAGTCTAGAGGAAGGACAGCTGGACGAATGGGAGCACAGAAGGTGCCTATAAGAGACTGGAGGAGATTCTAGTGTAGGGGGAGGTGACGCGGACCCAATAACTCAACGGTTAGAAAACCCGAGTTACCCATTTGATAGAAGAAACTAGATCAAGAAGTAATCCACCTTCCCTCACGACCCAACACCTTGCAATGGATGTAGAACCGCTCGTATGCAAAGGATTTTAAGATAGGAATTAAAGAACGCCACAACTTGTTAAGGTTGATAAGTAATTCAAGTTCCTTGTGCAAAGAAGAAAGGAGAAAATCCTCTCTAACTCACACGAAAATTATAAGTTCTAAAAGAACAAATAATTCAAAAATATGAAGGCAAAAGTTGATGTCTTTATTT
>CANUEY010363302.1:0-30473 GCA_948099555.1 Croton setiger
ATATATATATATATCTATGGTGAAATTATTTATGGTTGATTGTGATTTTGATTGTTTTATGTGCAGATGTATCGAATCAAGGATCCAAAACTCAGTCTTGATTTTTATTCTCGTGTTTTGGGCATGTCGTAAGTATTTTCCTTTTCTAGTTCGTGTTGATTTCAATTTTTATTTATATGATAAAGGTTTTCTTTTGATGTTTAAGGCCTATAGAGTTTGGAGCTCGATTATTGAAATTCTGGCATTCTTTTTTTCCAAAATCCTTGGCAATTTTTTGGTAGTTTATATGTTTTAGCATTGTTCTTTGTTAAAAAGGTTTTACTTTGCGTGTTTAAGAAACTAAAGTTTTGATTCTCAAACTAGAAAGAAACAAACAAACAAACAAACATAGGCTTTAGTTTAGTAGGAGTATATGGCTGCTTTAGCTATGTCTTCGTTGTTGCGAGAATATGTAATAGGTTATTCTTACCTAATGCTTTGAAGTTAGGATTTGTTTCTCCAAGTTTTTGGCTGCAGCTGGATTTGGAACTTAATCATGTGATTATGTCTTATTGGAATGCTATTCTCCTGTATTCTCTAAATTATGCATGCTTCTGAAAATTGAATGAATTATTTGTCTTTCAAACTTTACCATTCATTTTTCAATATTTCTCAAATATGTGAAACCTTTGATCCAGAATGTTTTGCCTCTGGGCATATATGAGTCGCCCAACTTATATTTTTATCTGTCCTTGGGTGAGAATACGCTTTTATCTTCTGCATGACCCAAGAAAAATGTGGTCCATCTAAAGTATTGATGTTATCTTTATGTTATTAATGGAGAGTAATAAGAACTAATTTTTCAAGTCCTATATAAAAAATATGGCCTATCTTTCTTGGAAGTATCTAGGCAGCTTCATTGAAATCTTAAATTGATTGATGGATTCTGAAAATGATTCATCTATCTTTTCTATAATTTCATTGTCTTAATGTGTTAAATTGTTTCTTCTTTTTCTTTTATTTTTTTCATGTTTTTGAATGATCAAGTTATACAATATGCATTAGCTTACTTCACAGCGTCATGTTTCCCAAGCTACATTACATTTATGACATTCTGTTTGGTCCATTGTTCCTATTCATTTAGCTTATTGATTGTCTTACACTTCATTGTTGTTGGAGATTTTTGGTTTTCTCTTTCACTTCATTATTGTTCAAGATCTCTTTTTTAGTTAGTCATAACTTGTCTTAAAAAGGTAAAATTGAAACTTGTACTTCTCTACATTTTTGTCTTTTATCTGTTCTTCAATACCTTTGAGAGATCTCAATGCTTTAAATTCTTTCTGTATTTTGGCTCTCTCTCAATATTACATTATACATAGTAATATTGTGATACGATGTGGGTCAGCTACTTAGGAAGTTTGGGTATTATGAATACCAAGGTAACTGTGTAATTCGGATATCAATTGAATTGTGAATGAATGAATTCCCTCTCTATGACTCTTATCTTTGTTTCTCTCCGAATTCTCTTTCTCTCTCTACGTTTCTCTCCTCTCATCTCTATTTCTTTTTTTGATTCTCTATAGTTCTCTTCTAATTCTATCTGAAATTCCTATTTCTCTTAGAAAACTTTAGAAAACCTAAAAGATCGTTCACTGGTATTAGAGCCACGATCCTAAACCATGACTAGCTCAATGGAAGAATTGAGAAATGAGATGGTCACGTTGATAGTTGAATCTGAAACCAGAACACAAAATGAGATTATAATTTTGCGTAGCTCCTTGGATGATTTGAAAGATTTGAAGAATTATGTGGACAAGTTATAGAGCCTATTATGCAATTTTTGAAGCAACAGAACGAAAATAGTAACAACTGGACAACAACTACACCTAACCAGCTTCCGGAGTTGCTACAATTGTGAATACCAACTCCTCAATAAGTGACAAACTTAAGATTCCAGAGTTCAATGGTGAAGGCATTGAGGGTTGGTTGTTCAGAAATCAATATTACTTTGAGATCAGGAAGATTCAATCTGAATAATGGTTGAGAACTGCTGGTGTCCACCTTTGAGCCAAAGCTCTGCAATGGCATCAAGGTTAGGTGGAGCTACTTGAAGATGTGGTTTATGCTGATTGGGATGCATATGAAAGGATGACCAGAGCCAAAATTTGGAGTATAAGTTTATGATGATCTCTTATAGATCTTGAAAAATCTGAGACAAACAGACACTGTGCAAGAATATTTAGATTGCTTTGATGAGGTGCTTCCAAAAGCAAGTATTATGAACAACAGGCCGTTAGCTTCATTCTTAACCGGCCTTAAGGATAAAGTGCAAATGCCAATATCAATGTTGAAACCTTATTAGCAGAAGCATACTCCCTGGCTAAACTCAAGAATTAGCAGTCTTAGCATTGTATCAGCAACCCAGGCCGCCTGACAATTTTCCTTTAACCTCTTTGTATCATCCTACATCGATGCTACCAAACATACACCACCACCACCACCGTTAATTGCTTCACAACCGAGATCCAATTCACCCTATAATGATGATCCAATGTGTTTTAATGATGCGTTTTAGGGTCAGCAACTAAGGAGGTTTGGTATTATATATATCAAGGGAACTGTGTAATTCGAATATCGATTGAATTGTGAATGAATGAATTCCCTCTCTATGACTCTTATCTCAGTTTCTCTCCGAATTCTCTTTTCTCTCCTCTCATCTCTATTTCTTATCTCTTAATTCTCTATAGTTCTCTCCTAATTCTATCTGAAATTCCTATTTCTTTTAGAAAACCTAAAAGATTGTATCATACTGGTTTTGTTTGTGGTGCCTTGTAATTCTTGCAAGCTTAGATAATCATGATGTTTGATGCTACACGTCAATTTGCGCAAACTGCATTAACTTTTTATGTTCAATATGATACCCCCATGCTCCATAGTTTTTTGTATTGTATTTTTTTTATATGTTATGGGAACATGCTTTCTACATTATGGGCCTTGCTATCCGGTTTGGAACATGATGATGATATCAGTTGTTGTGGGATATCCATATGATGCTGCTCTTCATAAACTTTGATGTGTCAATGCAATTAATCTATTTATATCATCTCAGATAAGCTATAGTAAATAACGAATTGAGATAACTTATAATGCTTTCCTTTTTTTTCTTCTTAATTTTGTATATCCTCCATCTTCAAGGCAAATGGTACTTTTTCCCTTCAATATTTTCAGGTTGCTTAAGAGGTTGGATTTTCCTGACATGAAGTTTAGCTTATACTTTATGGGTTATGAGGTAATTTACATTGCATCATGTATTATACGAGATTTTATAGCTTCTGCTTTAAACTGAATTTGACAAGGTCTCTTGCCTCTCTTTCGCTCTCTTTGATCATTTCATGTTGGAAATGAAAACTTCTATTATTATGCTTTGTACTTATTATGTGTATTTGTTTGGTGTAGGATACAACGTCAACACCAAATGATGCTATTGAAAAGACAGTTTGGACCTTCAGTCAGAAGGCTACAATTGAATTGACTCAGTAAGAAAGATGGATTTGCATGATTTCCTTTTCCCTCTTCACTTTGCTTGGCACTTCTTTTTTGATGTGCCTTGAAAAGATTGGATTGCATGATGTCCTTTTTCTTTTCAAGTCTCAGTCTTGCTAGTAGATCTTTTTTGATGTCCTTTGTTATTTGTACATTTTAACGATCAAATGCTTCTTACAGTAATTGGGGTACTGAGAGCGATCCTGACTTTAAAGGATATCACAATGGAAATTCAGACCCTCGTGGCTTCGGTACGTAAATCTTGTAATCATTTGGGATATATTTGATGTTTGTGGTGGGTGCTGGATAGTTGGGATTGATGGTTTTCATATGATGTTAGTTTGACTTTGTATAAGAATTTCTTGAATGCTCTTAATCTGACTGGCGTGGGAAAAAGTTAAGCGCAATCTTAGAAGATTTCTTTCTAATTATAATAATTAAAATCATTATATAGGAATTCATAAGAGAGAAGGATAGGATAAGAGCTTCCTAAACAGCCAAGATGCTCTTGCATCGGTCTCTTTTGGGTGTAAGGAAACTTGGCTCCTAATGAGTTAAGTGTTCTTGAAACCTCAACGTATCTTTTTAAACCTTTTTGAAGATTGCTTAAATACATCACATGTACAAATAAATTCATCTCATGCTTCAATACATCTATAAAAGCTTGTTGCACCAATAATGTCTTCCTAAATTCACTTTTTCTTTAACATTGGGCAAAATAAACACAAGATATGACTTCTCACATGATTCCATCATCTTTGGTCTTCTTGTTATTTGATAGAACTGTGAAATGATTACTTTTGCTAGATGTATTTGTTAATTGCTTATGCAAAGGCTGTAATGCAAAGTTACTAGTACCCCTAACTTTGCAGCATAGTTGTCAAAGAAGTGAGACTTGGGCAAGGCGCAGGCCACTGAAAAGGTGTGCCTTATTACAAAAGCCTCATACATGCTTAAATTTAAAATACAAAAAAAAAAAAAAAAGAAACGTTAAAACTAAACTCACGAAGCACAAAAACCAACAGAAGCAAAAGCTGCTTTTGACAAAAGAAAACGAGGAAAGAACCCTAATTTGCAAGAGATGAGGTTAGTTTTTGGGGTTTTTTTTTTTTTTTAAATCTTTCAACATTTCTCAACTTCAATAACCATGGGAGGTATATATAGAGCAAGACAACATTTAGTTTGGTTGATTAGTATTTTATAGCTTTTGCAATATAATTTATGTTTAATTTTTTTTTTCAATTGTGCCTCATATCACAAAGGCGCGCCTTGCTCCTAGGCTCCAGGACCGCTTTACGCCTTGAGCCTTTGACAACTATGCTTTGTGGGAATCAAGCATGTTGCATTGATAGAAATCTCTTATTCTTGAAAATTCTTTTGGTAACTCGTTGCTAGAGTTAGGGTTTTGCAAGATCGGTTCCAGTTCTCTATTTTTCTAAGTAATGTTTATTTATTTGTGCATTACTGTAGTAGATAAATATTATCTATGTAATTGTTGGTCCAGAAAATAAAATAAGACCCCAAGACCTATTAACACTGACCCAACCATATTTTAAAATCAGGCTCAAACGGCTCACCTCACTGTACTTTATTATAAGTAGGGGACTTCATCCTCATTAATAAAACACAACACGTATTGCTTCATTTAAGTCTTAATATTCTCTAAGAAAAAACCCGACTGAGCTAAATTCATAATCGATAAAACACATTGGAAGCATGACTACACCAAGGCAACCTAGCCTCCAAGCCGGCACATCCAACTTTGCACCTAACCCACTAGTCTTTAGTGTGCCCACGATACATCCACTTTAAAGAAAGAGATCGAAAGACTGATTAGAGAAGGGGTTCTGGATCATTTCATTCAGAGAAGGAACCCATCCAGTGAAGCTGCCAGAGAAAGAAGGGCAGATGCCCCAAGAGACCAAGGCAGGGAAGGAGCTCGACCTGATAGAGCCGATTACAGGGAAGAATGCCCTCGACGGGATGAGACTGACACCACCAGGGTAGAAGGGAATTGAGAGGTATTATCATGATGATTTGCAGAGGGATGACTCGGGTAAGGTGTCTCAAAAGGGCAATAGGCCGATTGAAGAGATCTATTTGGTAGAGATGCCCCAAAGTTTGCAGAAGCATCCCTCGACATTCTCTGAAGAAGATGGGAACTCAATTGTTACCCGCACTCGGATGCCTTAGTAATAGAAGCAATGATCGAGAAGTATAACATCAAACTGTTGCTAGTTGGAAGTATATAATGCCTTAATACTACAAAAGGAAAAACTTCGGGTCATGAAAATCGTATTGGTCAGGATCAGCAGAAGACCTATTGATCCTGACAAATCGAGCTGGAAGTTGAGCTGCGGGAGAGGGAGAAAACAATGACCATTCGCATAATTTTTGTAGTAGCAGACTGTCGTCTCCCATACAACGGCATTCTTGGAAGACAAATTTCCCTGCGAGGAAGGGGTCATTACTAACAGAGGTAGCCAATAAGCGGCTTGAGAAGCTAATATGTTGGCTCTTAAAGGATGCGAACACTTAGCTCTACCTACTCAGTGCATTCCAAGAAAACAACAGAGTTCCCAGTTTGCCTCCAATGATCAGAAATTTTCCTTTCTCCATAGTTAAAAGATGCGTAATCTTAGCAAGCATTCCCTGTGCTAGCTTGTACTCAAATATTGTACGATGATGTAATTATAAGTACAATTCAAGGGTCTCCTGGTCCACAAACAGCAGTTTTGTTGAATGCTTGTGAATCTGGCACATAATTTTTTGCTTACTTTGGTTAAGTGTGATCTGAATTATAATGCTTTCAGAATCGAATGTTTCTTTTTTTTTTTTAACAATGACAGTAATCAAGTCTGCATGCCAATTATTAGAATGTTTCAATAACTTGAATTTTTAACTCTCTTATAGTTGATTATGTGTATTTTAGTTGTCAATCTTCAACATAAATTTATTCTTCCAGATTTCAATTTTTCCCTAGCAACAAGTATTGTTATGTATTTGAAATTTGCGTACCTTATTTTGCAGGGCATATTGGTATTACTGTGGATGATGTGTACAAAGCATGTGAGAGGTTTGAACGTCTGGGAGTGCAGTTTGCAAAAAAACCAGATGATGGTAGGAAGCGTCTAGACCATTATCATTAATAAGCATAAACATAATTTTTAAATTGCCAGCAGTAGCTTTCGGGAAGCAGTGTTTAGTATAAACAGTCTGCATTGACTGAGAAAAACATGGCAGCATAGGAATCATTTCTGGGTGGTGATATTTCATTTTAGATGGACCAATCAAGGTTTCAATTTCAAGTTGTTTATTTACTCAAACATTTTTTTTAAATGGTGAAGTTTTATGACAACTTTGTTGGCATTTGCACAATTGAACTTAGAGGAAAAGGGAAGGAAAGTGAAAAGTTAGAATAACTGGATCTGGGTATTTGATATTTGAAGTGTTGAGCACTATTTTGAACTAACCTGAACTAGAGTAAGCTTTTTTGAATTAGAATATGACAGAATGGAATAGGGATTGTATATTGGAATTTACGGACTGTATTGTTTACGCTCGCACACACACTTATACATTAAATCACGCTGTTTTTTCTCCAAATCAAGATAAGGCCAAAAGATTGTAATATGAAACCATCATGGATTTTGTTGGAAGGGATGAATTCTCTTTGGTTAAAGGTGGGAGAATATATTTACTATTTAGTGTTGCATCCTTCAAAGGTGTTTATGTTGTGCAGTTAATCAATTAAGTTTGTACCAGGAAAAATGAAAGGGATAGCTTTCATTAAGGATCCCGATGGCTATTGGATTGAAATCTTTGATCTCAAGACTATTGGGACAACCACTAGCTATGCTGCTTGAGATAATGAGAATCAAAATTGAGGTGGCTTCTGCTTCCTTGTTCTCATCCCTCTTAATTTTTTGTCTTTTACCTCTTTCTGTCTTTGGTTGATTGTATTGTGGATTCCCCAAGAACTATATTTTACTTTTGTTATATTCAGATCTACTTTATAGATGTGGAGATCCTTTTTGTTTTAAAATGTTCACCTATTCTTGAAAGGATCATAATTATATGTGCCATTGTTGGTTCATATTTCTTGGCATGAAGACATTCCTTTAGCTCTTCCTTACTTCACTTCATGTTCTTCTTCCAGGAAGGAGTTCTGTAAGATCGTTTTCTTCATATCAGTCTATATTTTACATCTTCATGACGAGCTAGCTATATACATTTCACATCAGTCTATATGATCTATATTAAATCTTAATGCTTTTTGAAACAAATTTCTGGAGCTCTTCCTTAATCCCTTAATGTTTCCCCTATATCCTAGCGCATTGTTTTCCTTCACATTAGTCTAGTTGTTCTTATATAAATATATATATATATATATATATTTATATATCGGCAAATTACGTTTTTTTGTTGTATTTTGGTTCGAACCTCAGACCTCAGGCCAGGAAGGTGCATACATTAGTCTAGTTTTTACATTTTGCTGGAGAGCTACATGTCAATTTCCTTGCATAAATGGATCAAATAGGGATGCTACCTCTACCTGTTGCTTGTAAACAAGTTTACAACTCACTTTGATGGCATACCTTGTTACTGTAAATCTCTACTATTGTAGGAAAATTGTGATTCAGTTCCTTCGGTTTTATAAAACTAATATGATTTAGATTTTCTGACCAAATTTTCTCATTTGGACCGTTATTTCATCAAAAGACTAAAATTCCCATTGAAACATTATATTTTATTAAACTTAATTTATTTAAATAAAATTATTATTTATTTATTTAAGATAATTTTATATTTAAAATGAAAGTTATTATCTATGTAAATTATGTTTTCTAATATTTTTAATAAATATTATTTTTATTTTACTGTTTGGGTATGTTGGTGTTCTCATAAGCTATGTAGATGAAAAATTAGATAGAAAGACCAAATTATGAATTAATTTATATTACAGGAGAAATATTACATTTTTGTTGTTAAAAAAATTCATTAATTTAAAAAAAAAAATTCATTAATTCAATCTCACAGCCTTAAAAGACAGACATTTATGATACACTAGTAGATTAATGAGGCTGATGGTTTTATTTTTTTCTTGTCTTGTTGCAGGGAGATGTGGAGAATTTGATTTCCATTAGACTTGTTTTGTGAAAGTTGTTGGATCATAAATGTAGGTATGGTAGATTACCAATGTTGTTGACCATTTGTTTTTGTTTTCAAACCCCTATTATATGCCTCCATTGCTTGCTTGCTCTATTATATCTGTCACACAAATTCAGATTTCTTTCTTGAAATTTTAATAATGCCCCTACATTTTACTTTCCTTATACACTCAGGTCCCTATGTTGAAAAAGCTGCTAATTTTCTCAGGTGAAAGTAAATATTAATAATTGTTAGGGTAATTTATCTTATTGAAAAATGAATTTAGAAATACTCCATTGGTTCTAAAATAAGAGTTTTAGTTGCTCATTCTATCAAGAAATATTAGTTATTATGTTGGAAATATAAACTTTAGTGAGTAAAAAGACTAATGTACCCTTCATTTAAATGTTATAAATGTTATTTTCTAAGCACATAAAATACCTTCTGCTAATACTTGAAGGGTATAAAAAGGAAAATACTACCTAATTTGTTAGAATTCAAGATTAAGATACTTATTTAGGGAAAAAAGAAAAGGAAAACACTTATTTTATTTCCGGACGGGGAGTATAATTGAATCTCTATGAAATGAATTAATAATTCAAAAATAGTTGTTCAATTTTGGAGTTAGAAATGGTTAACATTTAATTTGGTCTAAGTTGTTTCAAATAAGTAATAAAACAAAATTAAATTTATTCGTAGCTAAACCTCATTCATTAGTTTTTAATTTGTGGTTTATCTACTTTATTGTTGATTAAGGCTTGAAAGATTCAATTTGATTTGAAATGAAATCATTTTTGTTGGGGAGAAGAACAGAAGACAACTTGAATGTTAGAAAGCTGATAACAAACAAGGAGGTAGCTTCTCCTAGTGGCAAAGACAAGTGTAACAATCTAATTGGAATATGAGACCTTAAATTCAAATTCAACGAACTGAAATATGAATATTGGCCTCTAAAATGGCTAGCTATAACCGAACTAAAATAAGAAAAGCTCTTATTTGATGAGCACAAAGCACTAAGCAAAAATTGTTAAGTGGTAAACATTTACCATTGTGCCTAAATCCAATGGCGAGCTTGCTGTGGAGCTAAAGCTTCAACAACTATGGCCTCATGGCAATTATTAGGAGAATTAGTATCAAGGTTAGTTTAGCAATTAATAGAAATTGTAAGGGTAGCTTAGTAATTCTGCCTAAATCCAATGGTGAGATTGCTGTAGAGCTAGAGCTTCGACAACTATGGCCTCATGGCAATTATTAGGAGAATTGGTATCCAGGATAGTTTAGAAATTAATAGAAATTGTAAGGGTAGCTTAATAATTCTATTTTGATAGTTTTTCTGTATAAATATCCTATTATGTGAATACGAAAAGTTGTCTTTTATGCCATTGCAATTTTATCATGGTATCGGAGCTAATATTTTGCTCACTCCACACATGTTCTGCATCGTTTTATTCCTTCTTTGTTGTCTGATCCTTCTTTATTCCTCTCTTTCCTACCATTTTGTCTACTTTTTTTAGTTAACAAACATCTCGTTTCTTTGATTCTTAATGCTACTTCAGTAATTGTTCTTCAAAATTTTCATTATTCAGTTTTTGTTCTTTGACTTATGCTTTCAATTTCAGGTATATTTCCTTATATTTCCTGTTTCAATTTCAGGTTTGATTTGATGATTTTCTTCAATTTTTGATATCTTATGATTATTTCTTTCAATTTGATGAAAAATTCAAATTTTATATTTTAATTCAATTTAATATTTGGTTGATCTTATGAATTCTTCAATTTTAATTGATTTCTAAGGTTTCATCCTCAGTTTCTTCAATTTTTGATTTTAATATTTGTTTCAATTGCTTTCAATTATCTTTCCGAGCCTCTATTTTCAAGTCTCAACCTTTTTTCTTTCTGTTAATAATTCTGATTGCGATTTCCTTTCTTTTCTATTTTGGTTCTATTTTCTTTCTTCCTTTTCTCGAACTTTGTTCTTCATTTTCTACCTCTCGATAATCCTACTTAGTTTCCTCAATCTTAGAATTGAACCCCTCAATTCTTGAGATTTGCTTTATTAGTTTCTGTTCTATTTTGGCTGTGGCAGAGTCAAATTCTACTTAAATTTGCTTGATAATAACAATTCTCTCTCATCTATTATATAGTACTATTTCAATTTTCTCGTTGTGTTGGCTTGGATTTTGTTCCAAAGAGCTTGCATTTCTAGATAGGCAAGGATAACTATTGAGGTTGTAATCATCAGTATTATACACAGTTCTAATCAATGATTTTCTGTTTGGTTGTAGTCTCTTATCGAGTTGATTTTCATGTTTCTACTGCTAGTATTAAAAAAATTGTAATGAAATAGTGAAATAGTCTTAGCTCTACAATTGAGATGTATTTCATTTCAGAATTGTTGGAGTTATACTCCATAATTGGTATTGTTGTTGGTTGTGGATGCCAAGTACAGTTTTGAGTATTTGGTTTCAGGATACCTCTTGGTGATTTATCAGGCAGACAAGTAGAATTGTAGTTTTTTAATCTTTAGTAAGGTGGAGTAAAGCAAAGTTTCTAGCTATTGAGGCAATTGCAGAAGAGGATTTATGCATAATCGTGGAGAATGTATCAAATCTAGTACTAGAGCTATGGATTTGGATCATTTTCCAATGCTCCCTGCTATAATTTTTAGATATTGAAGACTTTGTTTTCTTATTACTGAGTTGCTAAGCTCACTTTACTCATAATGCACTTAGGCAGCAGTAGGGAGGCTGATTGGTTATTGAAGCAGGTTTCGGAAAGTTGTTGATTCCATTGGTGTGATTTGATTCAGGCATAGTCTTGAACTTGCTTGAATTCTGAGTGTCAATAGTTTCTAGTGATGTGATTGTTGAGGATTTTAGCAATGAAATTAGAAGAGTGGTTGAAGCTCTGACAATGAAGACAAATTCAAGCTTCTCAATGAATGATCTTTCAGAATTTACTTGCTTATGTTAGTTGATTGTTTTAAGCTTTACATTTTTCTTTATATTGTTTTTCTTGTATGTTCAAGTAGAACATCTAGGGTAGTTTAGCAATGAATAGAAATTGTAAGGGTAGCTTAGTAATTCTGTTTGATAACTTTTATATATGCACATCTTACTATGTGAATAAGAAAAGATTATTTTTTGCCATTGCTGTTTTTTTATCAGCAATGGTAAAAAAGACCCAACAAAAATGAGTGTTCTAGCATGAAGATGAGGAACATAATCATCAGAGGCAATGCAGTTCAGAAAGTCATTGATAACGGTAAGTATTAAGAGTGAATAGCTGATGGACATATTGCCGGCAGAGGTATAAGGAGAACATATTATGTTTTTAATGAAACTGTGTTGCTCCACTAATTGGCAAGTCACAGGCATTTTTCATATCTCCGTTGATTGGATTTCTTATGTTTTGGTTGTAGCTCAAGACGTAGTACCCAACACTTTACTTTTTGTATGCCGGCTAATTTCCCAACTATCGCATTAGTTCTTTAAATTACTATTCTTGTCATTTCCATGTACTAATAATAAAAGGAATTCTTATGAAAAGAATATATATACAAATTCTTTTGGTACAAGAAGAATAGTGACATTAAGTCAAACACTTAGGAGAAACAATTTTTTTTCTCTAAATTTTTTATGTTCTTTTTTTTCTCTTTTATATTTTTCTTCTCGTATAATCTCTTATTTATACTGTTTGCTTTAACTGAGAATAAAACTTAATTTGCTAAAAATTGAGAGGTACCTATTACATAAACTTTTTATCTCTATTTCTTTAGCAATGCAAGTAATGACTTTATTATTTTTAATAATCTCTCACTTAAAGTCATTTTTGGGAAGATTTGCCTACTTTCATTTCTGATAAGCCATAGGAAGATCTGCACCATGTAAACTTCTCAGAGTTGATTGGTTTTGTCATTGCATCTGCTAGGTTGTCTTCGGTGTGAATCTTTGCATATCCACACTTCCTTCTTTTACTACTTCTTTAACAAAATGATACTGAACATCGATGTACTTCGTTCTTGAATGAAAGGCTGAATTTCTTGCAATGTGCAAGGCATTCTGGTTGTCACAATACATATGTATCTTGCATTGTTTCTGTCCTAATTCTTTTATTAACCTTTGTATTCAAATGGCTTCCTTGCATGCTTGAGTAGCTGCCATATATTCTGCTTCTGTAATAGATTAAAGCTACAACAGTTTGTATCTTTGTATCCAATTTAGGGCTCCTCTTGCAAGTGTGAATACATATCTTGAGATTTTCTTTTATCAAGATCACATGCAAAATCGGAATTTACATAGCTCCTGACAATAAACTCGGATCCTCTAAAACACAATGCAACATTAGAAGTCCTTTTGATATATCTAAGGATCCTTTTTATCGTTCTCCAATGCTCTCTACTAACAGTGCCTACTGCATGTGTGATATTCAGCCTTGCACAAATCATAGTATAAATGAGGCTTCCCACTGCTGATGCATAAGGTACTGGAGACATCTCCATCATCTCCGCTCAACTACTAAGGTTCATACTCGATGATAATTTATAGTTGACAGGAAGTCGTGTAGATATTGGCTTACAATCTTGCATGTTGAAGCGTCAAAAGATTTTCTTAAAGTAATTCTTCTGAGAAAGCTAAATCTTCCTATCTTTTTCGTTTATGTGAATTTGCATCCCTAAAATCTTGTTTGCTGGTCCTAGATCTTTCATATCGAACTCTCTAGCCAATTGCGCTTTCATTTCTTGGATTCAATCTTTGTTAGGGCTTACTACCAACAAGTCATCCACATACAACACCAAAATAATGAAATCATTATCATCAAACCTTTTGTAATATGTACAATGGTCTGAACTAAGTTTGTTGTATTTGAGGCTGATAATGAAAGAATCAAATCTGTTGTACCAACACCTAGGTGTCTGCTTTAAACGATATGGAGATTTGGTTGACATGCAAACCAAGTTTTCTTTTTCTTTTCTTCAAAGCCTTCTGGTTGGAGCATATATATATCTTCAATTTCTTCATGAAGAAAAGTGGTCTTTACATTTAGTTGCTCTAGATGCAAATGAAATGCAGCGCACATAGCAGGGATTACCCTTATAGTTGTGAGTCTAACAACTGGCGAAAATATCTAGTTGAAATCAATATCTTTTTTCTGAGCATATCCTTTTACCACCAATTTGCATGGTATCTTTCAACTTGGTTGTTGCCATTTTGCTTGATATTGTAGACCCATTTATTGCTAATGGCTTTTCGTCCTTGTGAAAGTGGAACCAATTCCCACGTTTTATTTTTGTGCAAGGCTTCCATTTCTTCCTGCATGGCTGTCATCCGCATAGAAGCATCTAGAATATTAATAGCCTCTTCGAACGTTAATGGTTTTCCATCTTCTGTTAGAAGACAATATGCATCTAGTTTGAGTGCCATGATGGTGTCCTTGTTTGACTTGTGGACTATCGAATGCTTGTATCATTAGTACTTTCTGGTTTTTGTTCCTTATGCTCTGGTTTTGTTTCATTAGAATTATAATTTCTCGAGTCTTCATTTATATGAATTATTGTACTCTCTTTTGAAGTCTTATCATTTTCACTTTGTAATTCACTTTTTGCAAATATAACATTTCTATTGACAATAACCTTGCGAGCAGTGGGATCCCACAAGCGATACTCCTTGACTCCTTCAGAATATCCCAAGAATATAGATTTCTTGAGATTTATACATCACATACCATTCCACATCTCCATTGTAAGTCTTTAACTCAATGGCTGTTGATGGTGATCGATTTATTATGTAACATGTGGTTTTTGCTCCTTCTGTCCAGAAAGACTTTGCTAGACCTGTAGTTTGCATCATAGTTCTATTCATCTGCTCTGATACACCATTTTTTGTTGAGGTGTATTTGGAACTGAAAACTACCTCTTAACACTCTCTTGCTTGCAAAATGTGATAAAATCACCATCAATGTATTCTCTTCCATTGTCCGTCCTTAAACACTTGATCTTTTCCCAGATTCAAGTTCTACCCGCCCTTTGAATTCCTTGAATATTGGAAACACATCTGACTTTTTCTTAATTGGGTATACCTATAGTCTCCTTGAGTCATTATTAACAAACAATACAAAATATTTTGCACCTACTTGGGACATATTTGGTGATTCCTAAACATCAAAATGGATTAATTCTAATGTGTTTTCTTCCGGCTTTAGATCTCCCAAACTTCAATCTAATCTGCTTACTTGTAACACAATGCTCACAAAATGGTAGACTTACTGATTTGAGCCCATGGAGGAGATTGCGTTCTGTTATAATTTTTAAACCATGTCCGGACATGTGACCTAACTTTTTATGCCACATACTGTTGATTCTTCTTCATTAGTAAAAGCAACATTCGTACCCCTATGAACTAATGTATCTCCTAAAAGCATAAATAATTTGGAGTTGATATTTTTCGCCTTCATAATCACAAGTGCGCCATAAAATATTCTCATATTCCCATTTTCGGTTAAACCCGAAATCATCAAGTTGTCTAATAGACAACAAATTCTTCTTCAATTCCTTCACATGTCGTGCCTCTTGGACAGTATGAATTGTACCATCATATGTCTTTATCTTAATAGCGTCTATACCAGCAATCTTCAAAGCATGATCGTCTCCCATGAACACATACCCTTTCGGGATAGATTTATATGTGTGAAATCAGTCTCATTAAGATGTCATCTTCCATGATGCTCCCAAATCTAGTAATCAAACATCTGAAAGTTGCTTATCCTTTGAACTAATTGTTGATTCGAAACATAATATGTCACCATCGTCAGAAGTAGTAGCAACACATCCTGGAGACATTGTTGCTTCAGAACGTTTTTCTAAACTCTTTTTATATTCCCAACAGTCTTTTTTCAAATGTCTTTTTTTGCCACAGTGATAGCATTTGAGAATTTCCTTGCATTGTGTTTTTGATCTCCTATGATGCTTGCTCCCACTAGAACTATGTTCCGTTAATCTCCCTATTGTCATCGTTAATCCCTCAATTTGTTGCGACGTGGATAATCTATCTTCACTACTTTTACGCTTAGATTCCTCTAGAAGGACAGCGGCTGCAACATCATTGAAGTCTAGAAAATCTGTCAAGACATGTTTGTCAAATTGATGATGAACTGATCATACGAGTTGGTTAGACTTTAAAGTAGAAGCTTTGTATGCTCATTTTCTTTTGTGTTGTAACTAATGCAGCGAGTTGAGAAAATAGCGTATTCAGATTGTTGATGTGATTCATTATCGACATGGATCCACTCATTCGAAGAGTATAAAGTCTTCTCTTTAAGAAGATCTTGTTGTGAAGTGACTTAGTCTCGTGTAATCTGGTGAATGCATCCCAGATTTTTTTTGTTGTTGTTGTCTTTTCTGTAACACTTGAGAAGACCGAATTTGCCAGTGCTAAATGTAAATTAGCAATAGCATTATTGTCTATCTCCTTCCATCTCTCATCAATTATCCCTTTGGGTCTCATCTTAATTGTAGCTGTGCAATTGTCCTTTCTCAAAATTGCTTTCATCTTCAATTTCCAAAGGGAGAAACTATTCTAATTGAACTTCTTAATCTCATATTTTGCCATCATACCTTTGATGAAGTATTTACCACAACTTGGCCTAATACCACTGTTATAACTCGGAGATTACAGAAAACTGTATCCCACATTGCTAAAATAGAATTGAGAAGGAATGGAGACACAAGTACTAGCAATAAAAAGAATTCTTATGGAAAGAATACATATACAAATTCTTTTGGTACAAGGAAAATATTGACATTAAGAAAAACAATTAGGAGAAATAATTTTCCCCCCTAAATTTCTTATGTTTTTTCTTTTCTCTCTTATATTCTTCTTCTCGTATAATATCTTATTTATACTGTTTGCTTTAATTAAAAATAAAACTTAATTAGCTTAAAATTAAGAGGTAACTATTACGTAAATTTTTTATCCCTATTTCTTTAGTAATGCCAAAAATAGCTTTACTATTTTTAGCAATGAAGGGAACATTACAATTTTGTTCTTGAGTTTCACATATTCTATAATTTTGTCACTCTTTAGTATGTACCGTCTTTGTCCTTGCATTTTAATAAGACTATACAAAAATTCATTGTCTATTTTTTCTGTTAAAGTACCATTTTTGTTTGTCACTTCAATAATAATAGCCTTCATAGTTGCATCCTCATTTAAGTCTCTACGATAAATAATTATAGTTCTCTTTGTATATATTTGGCAAGACCTTCATTATAACTCAGGAAGGGAACATTGTAATTTTGTTTCTGAATTTTCACATATTCTACAATTTTGTCACTCTTTTTAGAAATGTACCATTTTTGTCCTTGCATTTTAATAAGGCTATACAAAAATTCCTTATTTCTATTTTTTCTGTTAAAAGGACCAAAATGTAATTTTATGAGCTCTTTTGAAAAATGTTGAAAAAATATAGTACTGTGGTGATTTTTGACGGGCTCGTCTTCATCAACCTTTATTCCAACTGCTTCCTTTGCTACAAATCATCATTTCCAGCCACCGAAGGTTCTTTCTTGTACGATCTTCTGCTTCTTCGCTCGATCGAGAAGAGGGAATAGAAGTTAGTTTTATATGCAACAGTAAGAAACAGAACATACAGAACATTGCTGGTAGAGAATGAATCCCAATCGACTTAGGAGCTGTCCAACTTCTGAATAGAAGCTTCATCTTCTGCAATTTTATGGTGAGGGCAAATAGAACAAAAGGAGGAATTAGAAGGAGGAATCAATAAAAGTTGAAGTGAGTTTGGCCATTTGTGTTTTTAGTTGCAAAAACGATTTACGAGTGGAGAAGTAGGTCAAAATCGTTTCTGGGATTAGTTTGTTCGACTTAAGGTTCAATATAACTCCGACCAAAAGGAAACTAGGGAGCAAGGCATGATTTGAAAAGAAGTTGGCCACCGCGACTAGTGTGTTTAACATGACTTGCTTTCGTGAAGGAAGTGGTTGTGAAGGCTTATAAACGTTTTCGAGTAATGGTGAGGTGGTCATGACAATAGAGGAGCTATCTCCGATCTGGTAATTTGTAGCATAGGAGGCTATTGGAACAAGTGTTTAAGAAGACAAGCCTATCAAATATCACATTAGTCCTTTATTTTTCGAGTATTTTTAAAAGGATTTGTAAAATTATATTTTGGTTCTTCTATTGTTACTTTAACAGAAAAATAGATGGAAGAACATATTTATATGGTTTTATTAAGACATAGGGATAAAATGCTAAATTTCTAAAAATAGAGGGAAAAATCATAGAATATGTCAAATTTCAAGGATAAAATTGTAATTTTCAATCTCATTAATACATCATAGTCCTCAACATCAATATCTAATGCCAAAGCTTGTTATGAAACTCGATAGTATATTCCTAAACTTTTGCCCAAATTTTTGATTGAAATGTTGCCAAATGTACCATTTCTCTTCTTCATATCCAACTGGATGAAATTGCTTTTGAAGTAATGTTCTGAATTTCTTCCAAGTTACTACTGATGTATCGTGCCGCTTTCATTGGACTTCCACCATGTAAGAGCATGACTTAAAAAGTTTCAAACATGTACATTTTATTTTTTCTGCATTGGAATACTTATGTTTTGTGTAATAATTTTCTAATGTATCGATCTAGTTGTCTAATCAACTTTCAAGGTAGCAATTGAATTTTGTAGTAAGTTGCTTCAACTTCTACATTGAGTTAGGGTCATCGTTTTCTTCACTCTTTTCAATGTCTTTGCGCTATAAATGTTTCTCTTTTCTTTTAAAAGAAGACACATGTGGTTAATTTATTGAATTAAAACTCTTAGTAAGTTTAGCAATAGAAACAACCGAAGTTTCAACTTGTTGCTTGAGTTTGGTGATTCGGTCACCATTACCATTTGGTGCTTCTTGTTTATTTTCATCACTCATTCTTCCTCTCTTGGGTTTTGGCCTTTGATATATGATTAAATGACCTACAAGTTCTTCTCATTAAGTTTTTTTGCATTGGTCGCAAGTTAGGACCATTAACCACCATCTCCCTAGTAGATATATTGCTTTGATACCACTTGATCCTTTTAGGCGATATAACTTCCAATTCTTATTGAATAAAAATAACAAATCGTTGCTCCTCTTCGGAAGTCAACTTCTTTAAATATGAGGAAAAGTTTCAAGATCGAATAAGAATTGGGAAAAAAAAAAAGAGAATTGGAGGAAAAGTTTCTAGATCGAATAAGAAATGGCAAAAAAAAAAAAATATTACTTCGAAAGCAATTTTATCCAGTTGGTTATGAAGAAGAAAAATAATATAGGTGGCAGCATTTCAAACAAAAATTTAGGCAAACGTTTCATAATCAAGCTTTGGCATTATATGTGAATGTTAAGGATTATGATCATGAGTTATATCGAAGGCTTTGCCAAATTTATGCAAACCATAGAGACTGTTGAGAATGCAATTGTAAAGACTATCGCTTTTAAAGCGAAAAACAAGAGAACAGATAATAAAGATACTAATAAGAAATCCAACAATACAGCTGACTGGAAATAAAGGGAATGATAAGAAAAGTAATTTAAAGAAGAAAAACTATAGCGATTATTATGAAGTTGTGGATACTTTATTAACAGCTACCAAACCAGGAGGTTAATCAGTTCATGTGGATGTTTTGTCCTATTAATGATTCGATCGCCACCATCAAAAAGTTCTACATTACTTGTGGCAATGCAAGTCCAACCTATAGTCTCTTCTGAATTTGCCAGGGGTATGAGGTTGACTTTAGCTCAGCTTATGTGAAATTACAACAGGGGAAGAGTTGTGAGCTTCAATTAAGGGATTTAATAATGCATAAAGGCTTACAATGATGCATTCCAGAAGACAATGGTAAATTATAATGGATACATGAAGTTCACACTTTCATATGCAACATTCAAAACCTTTCAATAGAAAGTTAGGAGTATATATTCCTTTACTAGTACCTAACCGATCATGAGAGAGTATATCTATGGATTTTCTTGGAGGGTTGCCTAAAAGTAAAAGTGGACATGATTATTTATTGGTTATCCTGGATCGATTTAGTAAAATGGTCATTCTCATCCCATGTGAAAAGGCTATAACTGGAGAATGAGCTCATAAATTTTTCTTTCAATTACCTACATTGATTGTTTTTGATATAGATAGTCCATTTTTAGGACATTTGTGGAGGTCATTATGTTGGGAATGATGGATACTACATTAAAAAGAAGCATTGCTTTTCATCCACAAAGTAGTCTGTCGGACTATGATGTATTTGTTGCAAGGTTATAACTCAAAATATCCAAAAGACTTGGAATGATAGTCTCCCTTACTTACAATTTGGCTTTCAACAGTGCAATTCATGGTTTGACTCTCAAATCTCCATTTGAGGTTTGATTTAATCTCGAAGTCCCTTTGATATGGCATGTACAATACGTGACAAACCATTAAATGAAAATGAACACGTTCGAGCACAAAAATTTGTCAAAGAAAGAAAGATACAAAAGTAGATGCAACTACAACTTTCTCAATAGAGTATAAAGCTAAAGCTTGCTAGGACAAGCATTGTGTGGGATATAACTAAAGGAGAATGTTCGGGGTGATCAGTTAATTTTTGAGCAAAACCTTGACCAATTAGACCCTAAAAAAGTTTTTTTGGCCGAACTATTTGAATACAAATTTCGACTAGTTTGATCGATTACTTGAAATAGACCACATTTTGAATTTGATCGAATTGGCCAATTTTTAACCATTTTTGCTGAATTGACCGAATTAACCAAATATAAAATAGCAAAAAACGTATGATAAAATTAAACAAAATCGGAAAATAAAATTGAACCAAATTATGATTAAATACAAACAGCCAAAAAATCAATACAAGATTCAATGACAATTTCATCACTAATGGTGGAACACAATCAATGAGACTTATGGATTTAAAAATCCGATTATTACTTGTTTCTTCTTCCTCTTCTCAAATTGAATTCTCATCTTCCAAAATTAGAAAAATACAAATAAATTACTGATGAAAGTGTCCCCTCGTCTTGCAAAATCAAACTCAGAGCAAAGCAAACCCATTTACAAACTCAGAATCTGATGACCTAGAACTAAAGTTAGTGGAGACAAAAAAGAGAGATTGGAAAAAGAGTTGGTAACGGTGGTAAGCATAAAAGGATTTTAAATACCACACAAGCAAAAAGAAGTGTCAATCAGTGGGACAAACGGTAAGGGCTACGGCGGAGATAAGGGTTGCATGTTTTTGAGAGAGAGAAAAATTTATTTGGAATTAGCGTGATTTTGATTAAGTTGGTTTGGCAGGCGCAATGCACACAAGTTGTAGGATTGAATAAATTAGATGTTAGGGTTTCTGATTGAATTGTATTGATTGAATTAGTTTACAGCTTATATATGTACACTAATCTGTATACTATCAGGAAACAGTTTGTAAATAGAATCCTAAATTTAATACAACTTTCTTTTTTTTTCTTTATTTTATTTCTATCCTTCTTTCACTTCCTCTCAAGTTGAATCGTTGGATCATCTATATTTAACCAAACAGTGATTAAAGGATTTTCTAGGAACAACTTTAGTGAGAATGTCTGCCAACTGACCATCAGAACGAACAAACGTTAGACATATACTCTCATCTTCCAGTTTTTTCTTAATGAAATGTCTATCAATCTCTACATGCTTTGTTCTGTCATGCTGCATCGGATTCTCTGAAATGCTTATTACTGCTTTGCTGTCAAAAAATAACTTGCAAGCGGACTTTGGAGGAAATCCAATCTCTGTCATTAATTTCCTTAACCAAAGTACTTCAGCCAAACCCCGAGTGATTCCTCAAAATTCTGTTTCAGCACTTGATAAAGCAACCACCTTCTGTTTTTTACTCTTCCAGGTAACCAGATTATTTCCAACCATCGTAAAGTACCCCGAGGTTGATTTTCTGTTAGTAGGGTTACCAACCCAATCCGCATTAGTAAATGCTTATATATCCAGATTATCATTCTTCCTGAACAAAACTCTTCTTCCCGATGATCCTTTCAAATATCGAAGGATTTGATGTATCGCTTTCAAATGTTCTACCTGTGGTTTATGCATGAACTGACTTACAACCCCAACTGTATAAGCTATGTCTGGTCTAGTGTGAGACAGATAGATAAGTTTTCTAACCAGTCTCTAGTACTGTAACTTATCTACTAACTCAGCTCCTTTAGTAATCTTAAGTCCATGATAACAATCATAGGCGTGTCAACCGCCCTGCAATCCAACATTTCTGTTTCAGATAAAATATCCAATATGTATTTTTTCTGGGAAATAAAGATTCCTTTGTTCGACCTGAGAACCTCAATTTCCAGAAAACACTTAAGCTTACCTAGGTCTTTATCTCAAATTCTTTAAAGAGCTTACCTCGCAAGGTTGCAATTTCTTGTTCATCATTTTCAATGATGATCATATCATCCACATATATAATAAGGCAAGTTATCAGTTCTCATTTCCTTCTAAGGAAAAGTGTATGATCAGAATTGCTTTGGTTATAACCATACCTATTCATGGCAGATGTAAATCTTCCAAACCAAGCACAAGCAGATTGTTTTAAGCCATACAGTGCTTTCTTAAGTTTACACCACTCTTGCACCTTGAAATTCTTTGAAAAACCTAGTGGAGCTTACATATAAACTTCTTCTTCTAGCTTACATGCAAAAATGCATTTTTTACATCAAAATGATGTAAAGGTCAGTCTTTGTTTGTAGCGACAGAAAATAACACCCTGATAGTATTAACCTTCGCCACCTAAAAGAAGGTCTCTGAATAGTTAATGCCATAAGTCTGAGTGTACCCTTTTGCGACTAATCTGGCTTTATATCTCTCAATTGTCCCATCAGCTCTATGTTTAATAGTAAAAACTCATTTACAGCCCACTAGTGTTTTTCCAACAGGTATTTTACACCTCTCCCAAGTACCATTCTTTTCAAGCGCCTTCATTGTCGCCTCCATTGCTTGTCTTCATCTTTGTCATTCGTTGCTTCCTCCACTGATCTTAGAACATCTTCAGTGTATAGGAAGCTTCAAATTCTTTAGCAGTTATGGATAAGTTCCCTTTTACCAAATTCACCATTTGTGAACCCTTGCCGAAAATCGGTTCCCCTTTCTGAGCCGCCGGGGCCCGCCCGTGAGGATGGGTTGGCCGGGGATGTTCACTCGGGGTGATGTGTGTGATTGTGTAGAGTCGCCACTTAATTTATTTTGGTAAAGGGAAAAAATTAAGAAAGAATCGTTAGTGACTGCGTTTTGCGATTAACCTATTTCTAGGTTAATCGCACCAATGGATGAAAGACACAAGTCTTCGAACCCGAGGTGGATTCGGAGGTTATGTCATGCATTTATCTAAATGATTCTTTCTCCTAAATGTATATAATGCAGGAATGAAGAGATTTGAAAGATCGAAGGTGGACCTGTTATTCGGGGTTAGATCTCGAACATGCCTACATACTCTCGTTTGAATGAGAGATCAAGGTCAATGTAGTTTGAACATACCTAGTTAAAGGCGTGATAAAGGGGGATGGATGCATGTATGCATGCTATGAGTGTGTAGATGTGAATTTTAGACCTTTTGGCCAAAAATGAGTTTATCGACGTTCGTGGTCGAAAATGGAGTTTATCGACTTACGTTGTTGAAATGTTTGAATTTAGACCTAGTGGCTGGAAAAAGAGTTTATCGACGTCCATGGTCGAAAAGTGTGAAATTTAGGCCTAGCGGCCGAAAAAGGAGTTTATCGATGTCTATTGTCGAAAAGTGTGAAATTTAGACCTAGTGGCCGAAAAAGGAGTTTATCGACGTCCGTGGTCGAAAAGTGTGAAATTTAGGCTTAGTAGCCGAAAAAGAGTTTATCGATGTCCGTGGTCGAAAAGTGTGAATTTTAGGCCTAGTGGCTGAAAAATGAGTTTATTGACGTCTGTGGTCGAAAAGTGTGAATTTTAAGCCTAATGGCTGAAAAAGGAGTTTATCGACGCCCGTGGTCAAAAAGTGTGAAATTTAGGCCTAATGGCCGAAAAAGGAGTTTATCGACGTCCGTGATCGAAAAGTGTGATTTTTAGGCATTTCTGCTGGGGAATGTTGATTTTAAGGCCTTTTGGCCAAAATATGATTTTTTGGGTGGTGCTGCGGCCAAAAGATCGATTTATTTAGGCCTTATGGCCAAAAGATGTGATTTTAGGTGGCACTGCGGCCAAAAGATTGATTTGGATGGCGCTACGACCAAAAGATTGGTTTATTTAGGCCTTGGGCTAAAAGGAGTGATTTAGGTGGCGTTGTGGCAAAAAAGTGTGATTATGCAATGCAGAATGTCATGTATGCATGATTGGAGAAGGTTTATTCGAGAATTAAATAAAAAAGATTGAGTTTAGAGTCATACCTGGGGTAATTGGCGTCCACCTCGTAGCTTCAGCTTGATTTGGACTTATTTTATTATGTGATTATATGAATGAATGCAAGTTATCACAACAATGCAATGCAGAAAGTAGTAAAGAATTGCCTGGAGATGATGAATCACCGAAGGAAAAAGGGGAGAAAAGAGCGGCCGTCAGCACAGCTCAAGGTGTGAGGAAAATGGGTGTTTGAGGGGTATTTATAGGTGAAAATTCAGCCAAAAGTCAACCGAGGGCGGCCCGGAGTGCCTCCGGAGGGCGCCCTGTCTCAGCAACTCACGCGTTTTTCATTCCGGAGCCTTTTCGGGATGTTCCAGGACTCCGATGGCTTTTCCGAGGGCATTTTTGTGACCCTCGTAAAATCCCGGTCATTTCTAGTACCATGAAGGCATACTTCCGGCACTGTTTTCCAGCGATGTTTGGTCTAGCCTAACTGTTTGCAATCTGCGGAACTTGGTTTTCCGGGCCTCAAAATTCAAGTAGTCACAGTTGCCCCCCACTGGGCGACATAAATGTAATTTATGGAGCTCAGTGGTGTTCTGAATTGCGAATTTTGAGGTCGGTGCCCGGACGTGCGGGAAATACCCACGTTTTGGAACTCTTGCCTATGAATAGGGGGGAGGGGTGGCATTCTCTCAACACACCACTCACTCTCTTAAACTCTTTCTCTCAAATCTTTTGTTTATGAAGATTTTCTCATGGAGATGACTCTTCTCATATTTGATTTTCTTAGTCTTTGACCCGAGAATTACCTTTGAAAGCTAATCCCTTAGGTTTGGGAAGCGTAGGAAAACGCTGGCCCTGACGGAATCCTTCTTCCTCAGGGAGGGAAGGGGAGTACGGATTTTGTGGGGGCATATAGGCTAGGGCAGGTCGCTGGAGTATGTATACTCCTTGATCTCGTCCTGGCCACCAAGTTTCCCTAAATGGAATTGGTTGGAATTACAGCTAAAGTTTTGGAAAACTTGAAGCATCCCTGGATGCAAAAATTGTAAATTTTAATTTTTAAAATTTCCTTGTAATGCTAGTAGCAATATAAGAAAATCAAAAATCGATGTAATGAAATTTGTTTATAACTAATAAAATCTGAGTTTGAGAAATTCTTTTTTATGTACAATGATTAATTTTACGTTCTTGTTTTGGAAATATTCAATTTGAGGACCGATTTTGGTAGAAAATTTCAAAACAAGAAGGAAATTTGCGAAATAGGAAGGAAAATTGCAAAATTGGAAGCTGAAACTCGCCTAGAGGGCAGCCTAGAACGTCCTGGAGGGCGGCCAGGAGTGCACTCCCAGGGCGACCTGGGGCGCTTTAAAGGGCGACTAGGAGTGCCGTAGAGGGCAACCTAGAGCGCTCTCAGCGTCTGTTTCTCCATAAATAGAGTCCTTTTCATCCTTTTCCCCACACAACTCTGTTTTGTGTGTGGAAAAGACAAATTTCAGGGCCAAAATTCCCTATTTTTCGGTGAGAATGAATCCATATTTCAACCATATCATGCATAATTGGACTAAGAGTCTTTTAAAGGTGGAGAGGATTAATTTGCAGCAGTATGGTTTGTCTGTTATTACTACCCTAAGGGGAATAGTAATAGATTGAGATTTTCTTCGTGCTTGCATTAGGTTTTGGAATTCCGACACGTACGTCTTTCGGTTTGGTGCTATGATAGAAGAGATGTGCCCCATCTTTGAGGAGTTTTGTGCAATCATTGGGTGTGATCCGAATGGCCCTCTGGTTAGGCTTGAGATCAAAACAGGTTATTAGGTTCGTTCGAAAACCTTTTTCATTTTTCGAGGGCGCAAGCCCGAATGATGCTTGTGGATGGCCAGAAAGTGATTCTGCCATTTTTGATAGATGAATTTTTGGAGGCAAACCCTGAGAATCCAGAACAAATAAGGCTTAGAATGCGTGCTTTTGTTTTCTGCTTCTTAACCGGCTTTTTATGACTCAGGTTTTGGAGACCTTCGATTTTGCCCCCTGGTTAGGCAAATGGAAATGATGAATTGTATTGGTGGTATTGTACTGGTTGAGACTATAAGGAGCTTGGATAGAGCAGCCTTAGGTTTTGAAGGCTGGACAGTTTCTCCAGTCATCCTCCAAATTTGGCTTAAGGATCATCTACGAGTGGTTGCAGTTCATTCTGTCATTCCTTATAATGTTTCATAGTATCAGATGAGAAGGATTTTGATCACTCAACATTTGGTTGATGCATGGACCTCCTGGTTGTTGGAATTAGGTCCGAATGAGGTGCAGTGGTACATACTATGGTACCGTACTACTCGTTTTGCGCTAGCTAGCTTGGGCCACACATAAGTCTTTCTTTTTGGCCTTACCCATTGTTCATGGTATAACGCTTCTCGCGTTTTGCAACAAATGGGCATAGACCAAATTGTCCCTGTTTTGGACGGTTTTGCTTATGATTCTCTCATCACTAGAAAAGTCCTTCGTGCCGTGCTTAAGGTTTGGGTTAGAGACCATCGTATGGTGAAGCCCCTTCCCTATCCTTCCAGTTGTTGACAAACAGTAATCGATTCCTCCCGTGATCGAGAGGGTTTTTCGCAAGTTTCGATTCAATTTCTTTTTCAAAGAGTTCTTTTCAAAGGTTCGGTTTGGAAACCGAAAATGGGTTTAGGCGATAAAAGCCGTTTTGGTTGTTTGCCGAAACTAGTCGGTCTTAAAAATTGTTTTGAGTCGCCACCCATAACGGGAACCGGTTTTTACAAAAACCACAAAAATTCATTTGACTCCGTTTTTAAACTTGGATAAGGCACAAAAAATCCGAACCGAAGATTTTGGGTAAGTGGGTAGGGTACGTTAGCCGAAATTACAATTTCGACTAACGCCCGGCTTAAACCGGCCTCCAAAAACGTTTTCTCCACTTAAAAATTAAGACTTTAGTTTACTTTTAGAAAAACCGCTATCGATGTTCCTAAATGGTGATAAAAATCGTTTGCGACAAACACATTTATTGAAAGCGGTAAATTGCAGAAAGTAAATTGCAGAATTTAAACACCCCTTAAATCTAAAATATTCTTTCCCCGATTTCCGGGAAAAATAATTACAGACGGTTTCCTATGAATTACATTCTACCCAGATTTAAACCCGAATTAAAAACCCGATTCCCAAAATTTAAACAGTTAATAAGATTCAAAGCAAATTATTGGTTAGTCCGCAATTTTAATATAATTACAAAAAGGCAACAAACATAAAAATCAAAACATTCACATTCATAAATAAACCAAGTAATTCAAATACACACTTAAACAAACATGAAAACATCAAAGAAATAGATTTTTGGAAAATTACGTTTTGGCCTCTCAATTTTGTAAAAATTACAAATTGGTCCTCGGGACGCAAAATTCTTCATTTATTTCTTGATTATTCAAATTAACACTTGAAAATGCACTAACAATTGTATTTGGGCCATTTTAAAACAAAAGGGGTAAAATTGCATTTTAGCCCTTATATTTGTGAAAATTTGCATTTTGGTCCCTAAACTTTGTTTTCTTTTCAAAACGGCCCCAAAATCATTTTCCATTGGGGAAAATTGATTTAAAACAGTTTATAAATATATAAGAGGCATTGAATTTGATAATTTAGTCCAAACTTGGAAAATTACAATTTGGTCCTCAACTTTTTGGAAAAATTACGTTTTGGTCCTTTTTCTTAAAATTAGCCAAATTAATTTGTGTTTCATGACAAATTGAACAATCCAGCAGTTTTAGTACTCAAAACAGATTAAAGAAACAATTTCATATAAAATTTCAAATTGGTACCTATAGTTTGTAATAATTACCAAAATACCCCTACACTTTTCGATAATTTCAATTCTGCCCTTATAAATAATTCTGTCCAATTTTACCACATTTTCACACAAAATAATACACATAATGCAGTTTGCATGCCATAAGTAGAGAGTTGCAAAATGGCTCATATAGCTTGGCACAAGCTCATGTTAGTCCCTTATCTTTCTTATAGTCACAAGATAAGAATAATTATAAGGTCCAGCCACAATTTCTCAAAGATGACTATATTGTGAGTCACCAATTTAAATGACAAAGATAATATTAATTATAACACCCATGTTGGTAATAAAGCAGCTATATTCATCGTGCAACAGTAAGGCTACATTTTAATCAACAGCAATTATGCTCATATATTATCAGTTAAACCACTTCTGTTTTCACTAAACAGTCATAGCAACAGATATCTACAATACTTTGAACAGAAAAACTAATGGCAATATTCAAACAGGCAACACTTCATTACTTATTGGTCTCAGCTAATAACAAGTTAATCTCAACATTCACAGCATCAATGAAATAGATATGCCAGATGGAACAACTCAACCAAAGCAGTAAATGACAATACAGGATGAGGACACTTGCTGAAAAACAGTAAGTAAACTGACCTTTCCCTTAGAACAAAAACAACTAATGCTAAAATGACATGAAATGAACAGAACTATGATCATGGAGGAAACAAATCTAACCTGAATGCAGCTTAACTATATCCTAACATACTTACATGACATTTATTGGGTCTGAATCACTACAGATAATTAATCTAGCACAGGCCACCAGAACACTATGGTCAAACAATAGCAGAATCAGAAAGCAACATAGCTTAAACTGGCATATCAGCCTAAACTGGCTATGAACATGCAATGCCAACAGTTTTGAACAATGACAATATCAGAGGCAACAGAAATTAGCTTTTAAGGGAAGATCCAGAACAAAAACAGAATGGAGTGGTTATATCAATATTCAGACAGTGAGCTAAACAAATCAGACTTCACCAAATGAAACATGCTTTTCGAAACACCTCAACCAGAAAAGAATATGCAAACTGGGTTGTCGGCTTCAACAGTTAACATAAACACTACCTAGTTCTTATAAAACATGACCTATCCAGGGTATAGATACATGAGTTAACCACACAAAATGACCATTCATCATGCCAGTAAAAGGAAATTAACATGAATGTAGGTTGACCCGAATCTAGACTTAAAGTGATCACACAGCATGAATCGAAACAATAACTAAACTCAAATGCACATAGCTATTACACAGATTGAGTGCAGCTTATAACAATAAATGGAAACAAATGTGTCATAGCTTTAAATATCAAAATGGTAACCCAGCAAACAGAAGCTGGATGAACAAACAACCACATATTCCTATGGCAACAGAAAGCTTGGCTTTTAAGGACTTTCCAGAACAGAAACATAAAGGGAAACACATATTAGGATTCAAGCATTGCACTGAACACATAAAAAAAACTCATCATCATCTCAAGAACAATCAGAGACAGATATTCCATCGATATCCCATTCTCATTCATGTATTGAATTAAAACAGAAACAAAAACAAGCTTTAAAATATAAATACCTCAGATTTTGCTTTGCTCGAATTATCACAGCATCCAGAATCCTCAATCACTTTCGATTACAACGGTTTTTTAAAAAGAAAATTATAAACAGAAGGCTCTTAACGAAAATCTCCAAATTCAAATCAATTTTGAAAAGGGGATTTTCGTTTTAACATTTAATTGAATGAAAACACGATTGATTTCTGAAATCCCCTCCCACAATCCACGAATTCTACACCTAATTTGTGATTTAAATCCCTAATTTCTGATTTCCCAAAAACCTAGCAGAGCTATTTCTCTTCCCCCCTCAAAAAATCCAACCCCCTTTCTCTGAGCTTCAATCTCTCTTTTGAAGGCTTCAGATCCTTCGTCCGCAAGCCTCCATGATGGCTAGGCTAGGCCATCGCCGTCTGGCTACGCCAAGATCGACCGCACGATCATTTTTCTCCACCTCTCTCCTCCAGCTTTCTGTCAAATCCTTCTCTCCTCTTTCCTTGACTTTTCTGGCAGCAGAGGCTTCTACAAGAAGCCACCGCCTCTCTCCGTTGCTGTTCATTCCTAGTCGAGAACCAATTTTCCATTCCCCATTCAGTTTAATCGAATTAGGGTTAGGGATTTTAGTTCCCCTTTACTGTTCTTCGTGGGTTCTTGATCGAAGACACTTCGATCTTTCTGTCGTGGTTTTGTTTATTTTTTTTTGTTTATTTTATTATTATTTTTTTTAATTCATTTTTAATTAAATTGCAATTGAACCTAAAACCGTCCTTAATCGAACCGAAATTTCAGATCGAACCGATTCTGGTTCGATCTGTTTCTATTCCCTATTTCAATTCCAGCCTTCAACTTCTTCCTAATTATATTTCTGACCCCAGAACTTCTTGATTTAATTCAATTGCATCCTTCCTTCCCTTCTTTAATTATCAATTTACCCCAAAACTTCTACTTTCCTTCAATTTCACCCAATTCCACCTTTTTCTCCAAAAT